>JAHKKF010537448.1:0-16339 GCA_019740295.1 Labeo calbasu
CCCTTTCCAACAATGACTGTATGCTTTTGAGATCCATCTTTTCACACTGAGGACAACTGAGGGGCTCATATGCAACTATTACAGAAGGTTCAAATGCTCACTGATGCTCCAGAAGGAAAAACGATGCATTAGGAGAGAGGGGTGAAAACTTTTGAACAGAATGAAGATGTGTACATTTTTTCTTATTCGCTTAAATATCATATTTTTTCATTTAGTACTGCCCTTCAGAAGCTACAGAAGATACTTACATGTTTCCCAGAGGGACAAATAAGTTAAAATAAGTTACCCTGATCTTCAAATTCAAAAGTTTTCACCCCCCGGCTTGTAATGCATTTTGTTTCTTTCTGAAACATCACTGAGCGTTTGCACCTTTTGTAATAGTTGCATCAGTTGTCCTCAGTGTGAAAAGATGGAGCTCAAAATCATACATTCATTGTTGGAAAGGATTCAAATACACAGAAATGCTAAAAAACTAAAGAATTTGTGGGACCTGAAGGATTTTTCTGAAAAACACTGGGCAGTTTAATTGTTCAGGGCAAACAAGGAACTCATGAATAACTATCACTAACAAAAAAAACACAGCTGTGGATCATTCAGGTATCAACACAGTATTAAGAATCAAGTGTATCTAAACCTTTGAATGGGGTTATTATTATTATTATTATTTATTTTTTTTTTTTATCAATTTAACTATTATTCTCTTTCGTGGACTATATGTAAACGTCTTTGATGTGAAATATCTTATTCAGGTCAATACTAAGTAGCATGCATTTTGTATGATCCCTCTTATTTTGGTAAAATAATTAACATTTTGCAGATTCTGCAAGGTATATATATATATATAGTACATTTTATGAATCTTCACACATTTGTTAGAGTCTACTAAAGGTCATAACAGGCTGCAATTATAGCACTTCACACAAATCCAGCTGGCACAGGAGCCTCTTACTATGCTAAAATGATTCTCACTTCCAATTTTCAACATTAAATCCTAGACCATGAGTACTATATATTTGCTATCACTTTGTGGTGGTGTAGTTTGCTCCACCCACTCAAAAGACACACAGCAGTGTCATTAAGACAGGCAGCAGAAAGAAGCCTGAAAGAAGCAGAGTGCTGCATTAAAGAGCCGCTCTCACTAGAAACTGAAAACAGTTTTAAATTGGAGAGGGATGCGACTGAGAAAATCACAGTAAATAAAAACTTCATACTGAGAGTGTTTAAGCTGCTGCTGTCAAACAGACAGTGAATAGAAGCACACTGGCTTGCTCACAGCGGATAAATACATTTGATGAGGCAGTCACATGCACACACATACTCACGCACACAATGCTACAGCATCTGCTGACGAGCGAGTTCCAGCGTTTGGGAAGCGTCAGCAGGTTTTTGCGCGGTCGACGTGAGTTCAGTAATAGTCTTCTCAGCTGAATGGAGGAATTGCAATGTATTTATTTAATCATCAATACAGCATCTCAGGACAACTTAAGCACCAGATTGACATGCACTTGTTCATTTAGAAAGTGAATAGATCTTGGCTATAGCTGCTTACACGTAAACATAGCTGAGAAACATACTAGGACTTAACACTGTACTAAATAAGTGGATTTTAATAAAAGGGTCTGTGTTTATTCAGCTAAGATTTGTTGTATAACATCATTTCCAATTGACACATGCATCAAACACAAGGTGTGCAGACACACGGATGTGATACTGCAGGAATGTGTTGAAGATTACTGTTGTAACAGTGCATGCATACTTGTGAGAAAGGTATGAGAGAGTGATGATGTAATAGCTTACCCACAATGCTGCGCGGAGAAGATGAATGGGGGAGTGAGAGTGAAGGTGATTGGTGGGAGCTCCCATCAATGAATAGCCATTGCAGGGCCAATGTTCATCCAACGTTGAGACTTATTGTAATTCTGATCACGGCTACTTATTCATAAGATTGTCTGTCAGGGAAAATGCAATGAAAAAAAAAACAGCATTCCTTTAAACAGTTCAGTGCCCTCCCTTCTCTCTGTGTGTCTCTATTTCAGCACACAAACAAAAACCAATTTCAGTGCATTGTTCGTTTGAACCTGTACAGTTTTTTTTTCCCTGTCCAGTTTTTGTTTTGCACAGGTGGCAGAAAAGCCCCAAGTGTCACAGCAGGTAAAACCTGTGTGCCATCTACAGCTACAAAAACTAATTCTCATGATCATCTGCCAGTATTTGCTATAGCAGATGCACAATTCAATGAAATGTGACTTTCTAAAAATAAACAGCCTTGTAAGACATCTGCTGTTGGAGTATTTGACAGTGTCCTCATAGTGGGAGACGCACGCACCACTGAACACTTACCCAGCTCTTGAATGAAACACGCTTACACCTTTCACCACTACAGTACAATTTAAAAACAAATAAAAAACAATCTGATTCGATATTTTACATAATTATCACGATTCTAATTCTTCCTCAGGATTTTCGGGTGCAAATATCTTGCGTAATATCACGTAAAAGACACACGAAATTCATAAGAGGGAGACGTGAGATGGAACAATAGAGACGCGCAAAGTAGACTTATTTGGACACCTAAAACAAGTGACAGCGGTGCTCTGGCTTTGTGTGAGCAGGACAGTTTGGCGTGGTCGGGAATCTTGAAGAAAAGAGGAAGAAAGAGTCGTGTTGTTTTGCGCAAAGCGGCAGCGGCTGCCGGCGACCTTGGGTCCGGTACCGGGGGAACGACACAGTGAGACGCGCTTGTCTCTTGAACCTTATAGTTGGATTCGTGTTGTCTGAACGTGTTTTATTATTAATATTCTGTCCACAGCATCTCTGATTCACAGACTCGATCATGACTGTTGTGAGGACTCTTGACGTCAGAGGGGAGAATCATCGGTGAGGTCCAATGGGGGGAATATCAAGCGAGGCAGAGCTATCGTCCTACCAACAGTATTAGCCATGCTAACCGACGAGCACCTCGCCTTTCAACAGGACTTAACCCGCCAAAGATGACGATTTTACTCAACTGCGTGAAACAAAGGGCATTTTAGTTCTTCTTTTATGTTGTTCTCCGTCTCTTTCTGGGTCCTCCATCTCCCCCTTCATCTCCATCTCCTCTCGTATGACAGGCACGGACTGCGCGCAAGCTCGGGGGAGAAAAAGGCATTGCAGCTTCATGGCACTGAGGTACCGTCTGCTGATGCGCACTTGCGCTTTCTTTTGTGAGAAAATGCCTTAGTTAAACGTGTCATTAAATTGCGATGATTGTTTCTTGATTGTTTGAACGAATTGCCGGAGGGTTGACCTCTCCGAGTCCTTTGCAGTCTTTTCTTGGTCGGTTTTTATATATAGCCAGGTCTGTGAGGTGGAAATTTATGAATGAATGAGTTAAAATGTGTCTGCGTCTATGGCGTCAGGCAAAAGCGCATCATTGTGGATTCTGGAAGCATACACACGATGCCTTCATAAGAGACCCGTGCACTGAGGTGGCGCGTCTTATTTTTAGACAATTACTAAAAATAGAAACAAAGTGAAGTGCGTGCGTTTTGTCGGGACCGCTGCTTGATTAATAGCCTTTTGGCGACGAAAAGCACATGCAGCAGTAAACTAAGCGAAATTGTTGTATATTTACAGCTCGTCTGGATGCAATTTGCAACATTGTTTTGCTGCTCCAAAATGTGCTTATTAAGTGCTCAACGACTGTTCAGTTTCCAATTAACCACAAATCAACACTTTGCCAGCTATGATGATGAAATCTGAAAATTCTAGCTAATGACAAAATCTGTAAACACATACCCTACTTAGCTTAATAATTTCATTCTTGACTGCCTAAGAATAAGAGACTGTTTCATCAGGTTTCGGGGGCTTCAGGCATATTTCTTTTGACAGATATCCTATTCTCACTGCCTTTCCACTGACATACACATTCTCTCTTATCTTCACTACCGCACCCCTCTCTCTCTCTTTCTCTCTCTCTCTTTCACCCCCCCTCCCTCCCCCCACCATCAGCTATGATTCACTCTCTTGCAGCAGCAATGAGCAACCAACTTCAAAACACCTCTTCCCTCTCCACGGCGGGCACGTGGAATCTCCTGGATGTGCGGAACTCGTCACCGGTGCGAACGGCAGAGCTGAGGCCTCTTCCCGTTAGCCCGTGGGACATTGCACTGTGCGTGACGGGCACGCTCATCTCCTGCGAGAATGCAATCGTGATCGCCATCCTCTTCTACACGCCCACCTTGAGAGCCCCCATGTTCATTCTGATAGGGAGCCTCGCGTTCGCGGACCTGCTCGCGGGACTCGGCCTCATTCTCAACTTTGTCTTCATCTATATGCTGAACACGGAGTTTGTGACTCTGATCTCCGTCGGCTTGTTGATTGCCGCCTTCTCCGCGTCCGTGCTCAACATCCTGGCCATCACGGTGGATCGCTACCTGTCCCTCTACAACGCTCTGACCTACCACACGGAGCGCACGGTGACATTCACCTATGTCATGGTGGTTCTCATTTGGCTGGTGTGCATCATCCTGGGCCTACTGCCAGTGCTCGGGTGGAACTGCCTCCGAGACGAGGCCAGCTGCAGTATCTGCCGGCCTGTCACCAAGAACAATGCCGTGGTGCTCGCTGTGACGTTCTTGCTGGTGTTTGCCCTCATGATGCAGCTTTACCTACAGATCTGTAAGATTGCCTTCCGCCATGCGCAGCAAATCGCTGTTCAGCACCAGTTCATGGCCATTTCCACCACGAAAGGCGTATCTACGCTCTCCGTCATCCTCTGCACCTTTGCCGCATGTTGGATGCCCTTCGCCATGTATTCGATTGTGGCAGACTCCAGCTACCCGATGATCTACACGTATGCAACTGTGCTGCCGGCGACATGCAACTCAGTCATAAACCCAATCATATACGCTTACAGAAATCCGGACATCCAGAAATCCCTGTGGCTAGCCTGCTGCGGATGCGTGCCGTCCAACTTCTCCTTGCGGCCAAGGACATCGAGCGATGTATAGGTCGGACTCACGTAATTAGTTTGTACTGTGTCAGTGTTAATGATATGATGTCCTCCCTTGGTGGAATCCCAAACGTTGCTGGAGTTCGAATCCGAGATGTCAACCTGCAATGTATAATTAGATATCTTTAACGCATAGTAGACCTCTATGCACAAAATTTCAAATTATACCAGATGTGAGAACAGAACAATCAAAATATTCTAAGATACGCAGTACAGGCCCAGTGACACTAAAAAATAGCATTAACAGCAAAAATGATTACAAAACGTGTAAAGATAGCTTTCGCGTACATGTTCAAGTTCTTTCAGCACCACGGACAGTGGCAGGTACAATGAGGCTATTCCCTACCCACCTCTAACACTTAAATCTGTGTTCACTTAAAAATGTATGAATGACAGAGAGAAAACACGGTCCCGCGAGTGAAAATTATAGCGCTTCTGGCATCTGTCGCTGTACAGCCAATTTTATCAAATCACTTTTTCAGAAACCAGAAAAAAAAATGCCCTCTTTTCATTTTAACATGATTTGTTTCTTTCATAAATTTAAAAATCCCTGGGAAAAGCCAATTTGTTTAGACATGCTGAATTGGTTTATTGTCTTAACGTCCCTAATGACAGTGAAATATCTTCCGCCACGAAGTTGTAAATCAAATCATATTTTCACACATTTTTGGTCTCCGCAATCCACTGAGCACACGTTCTTGTTTTGGTGCGAAACGGCGGGGTTAATGAAGGTCTGAGCGTGAAATGAGGTGTCAGCCACAACGCTTTAAATTCGACGTCAGGCAACATCTTTGCAAAAGGCCAACTGAGACATGAACGCTTAAATAAGACAAGCGCTTCTGGGTCTGTACAGAAAAATGATCCCGGTGATTATCAGATATAATTGAGTGTGTAGACTGTACAATTAGTCCGTCAGATCAGGGATCAATGTTAGGGGCAGGCTTGTGTGTAAATAGATCTGCATGAAGGCCTATTAAAAGATCAGATAACTAGGCCAAAAAGGGACAGAAGGGACATCAGTTAAGATTCAGCCAAAAGGACTTTGAAATAGCATGTGGGATTTAAAAAAACATCATTAAATCTGCCGAATTGGGTTTATATTATGCTATACAACCAAAAAAAAAAAAAAAGCCACATAAGAAACTCAAAACCGAGATACACTATACCATTCAATATGGCGCAAAAGAAACATCACTAAAGAATTAGTTCATATGCATAGATATTTGTGAAGCTTGAAATGTGACCGTAACAAAGCCTTGTGATTTCAAAGGGGGTACGAATGTCACAGCTGTTCTTTGACGACCCCTCGTATCTTAATTTAGGCCTTACCTTTTCTCTTCTGCAATAATGAATTAACGCGTACCGTTCATTGATAGAGCTACAATCACAATGAGGCCATCAACAGAGCTAATTTTACTTCCTGACTTGAACATAAAATCAGATTGACAATAGGTTAATGAGACCAGGGTGTTTCAACTCTTTAAATCAACTGTACTGTTTTTTAGGATGCGCTTTCACATTGTAGTACAAGTATTCAAAGTTGGCCTTGAGAGCCCATTCAGGTGCCCTCTGACTAACCTCAATACTCTTAGTGACCTGTACGAAATCTGATGGACTTTTACATGGAGGTATTTCACAGTCTGGACACTGTGGAAGTATCCTCCAGTCTTTTTTTGTTTTGCACGACTGTGTGATACGCCTGATTGTTTGTGCGTGTGTGTGTGAGAGCGAGAAAACCATTTGTTTATATACCACTCACTTATGTCAGGAGTGGGGTTCAGTGACCTGTCACACTGTGCCCACTTATAAAAAAATAACCCACCCCACATAATACACAACACTTGGCAAATATCAGTGTTTTTCAGCAAATCTCTACCGTTATGTAATGTATCTCCACTACAATGTACTCAATGGGATGCCATAGATTCAGTTCGTTCAGGGGTGCAGCGGTTATTTTTCTTATGCAATGCTGTATGGAAACGTATATTTTTATACACATCAGGGCATGAGTTTTATGATGTCGTTTTGGTGTGTGTGTGTGTATATGTGTGTGTGTTCAGTACCTGTATTCTTATCGATGGTTTCCTAGAAAAAGCAAAAACTGAAAAAAATAACAACAAAAAATCAAATGAAACAAAAATGTGTTGACAAGGCAGAAAGTGCCATAATTACACTTACTAGTGTCTTATTGATTTTGATGCATTTACCAGATCAGTAAAAACAAGGTTTATGAGTTGTAACATCACCTGACTGTATCGGCAGTACCATTCACCTTCAAACTTGCAGCGGTCGAAGCACAGCTTGTTGTCCAGATAGTCGGCAACCTGACTATTGAACACAGACAGGATATAGTTTGTTTAAAAGTGGTTAGTTTTAACATTTCAGTCTAAAATCTCAAAAATAGACCTAGAGAACCAGGTGGTGCACACGTTCTGTGCCAAGGGAACGGCTGAATTCCACCCTCTCTCTTGGACATTGGAGCCTACTACGGCTACCGGCAGAGCAATGCAGTCCTCTCTTTAGCGTTCTGTTGGACTGGGACAGCCCTTTTGTGTGCCAGACTACAGACAGATGGTCCACCCCCAGCCTCATGCTCAAAAGTGACCTATCTAATTACTAACACCACAGATATCATCACAGAATTGAAGTATGCCAGGCAGCCAGCCATCTAGAATTTCACATATCTTCAGTCAGTCAGTAGCGGATAAAATATAAGACGACTGCGTTCCTCTAGAGCTACAGCACAGGCGACGGAGGCTTCTTTTTGAGAGTTGCAAAGATCTAGCGTGAGACCAGCATACCTGTCGTGACGTCGGTGCTGGCGTACATAAATGGAGAAAGGTCGTCTGAATGACGGCACCTAACCGCACGGAAGCTCTATTACCACTAAATCTGGCCGTGCTAAAAATAACCTTGAAGAGCATGAAATGTTGCATTTATCTAGGGTACTTGAAATCCGTTTTCTGGGCCATTAAGCAGAGCTCTGTGTTTCCCATCAACAGCTACATTAGAGTGAGAAGGCGCCTTCCTAAAATAAGGGAGGGGAGAGAGACAGTAAGCCTTTAGAAGAGCCTCTGGGGTTATGTAACCACTGCACCCAAATGTAGCCCATTCTCCGAAATCCAAATCTCTGCGTGTTACCGATGAAGTCTCACACTATGATCTACAATCACTTTTGCAATCATCTACAGAGCTAAGGAATGTTTTTGTGTAGGTGAACTGTCAGCACAATTATGTGGCCCTTATTAGCAAGCGGTCAGAGATGTGGATGGGTGCTCTGATACTGTGATGTAATCGTTGTTGATCATTTTCTTGCTTTGTTTGTTTCTCTTTGTATTGTGAACTGAAATCTGAAAAGTACGATGCACTTTATGAAAGGAACATGCTACACGTTGCAATGTAAGTGTGGAATGTAATCCTTCCTAAAAAATGATTTATTTTTTATTACTGTAAATATGACGATACTGAAACAAAAAGAGAGTGAGTGAGAAAAACTACAACAACACGAGGAAAATACTTTGTCAAATAAAATTCAGCAAACTCAATCACGGTCCATGGTTGTTTGGTGTCTTTATCGCTTGTGTTTGTGTGTGTGTGTGTGTATGAGGGGGAAGGACAGACTCAAACCGGTGCAGGTCATCGTTTGAAGGCGGCTCGGCTTTTAAAAAGCTTGCGTATGAATTATTGAGCCGTTCCGTTTTACGTAACGCCCGCTGTCAGGATCACGGTGAGTGTGGGATCTGAACGCCAGAGATCTTGCCGATCCCACGCTGTGAGGTGATGGGCAATTCGCGCCTTTTTGAAGGGGTGATCGAAGCGCCTGCTGCAAAAAATGTATTATAGTTTCAGCAGAATGTAGTTAACTTCACAGAAGTTAAGATATCTTTACTTTTATAAAACGATAATCGATTAGTAGGGGAGCTATTCGAAAACACTTTAATTTTAGTATCTCTATCAAAATATTTTTCTTTTTTTTCGATTTAAGTGATGGCTATATATACTAAATTAGCATACAACGCTGAATATTTGTTACTCCCTTATTTTGAACAACAAAAATATAGTTTTATTATAGTTTATTTTCAATGAGGAACGTGTATTTAATGTGTACTTTCATAGATCATTATGACATTACCCATCGACCCTATATAATATGTACATTATATAAAGCAATAAATTATGATCAGTAAAATTTTGTTTATCCTTACTGTTAATAGTTAGACCACTTCTAACGACAACATCCACATAATTACACTACCTGTCAAAAGTTTTTGAACAGGAAGTTTTTTTTTAAACAAGTCTCTTATGCTCAACAAGCCTGAATTTATTTGATCCATTAAAGTACAACAAAAACAGTAAAATTATGAAATATTTTTACTATTTAAAACAACTGTCTTCTATTTGAATATATTTTAAAATGCAATTTATTCCTGTGATTTCAAAGCTGAATTTTTTTGCATAATTATTCCAGTCACATGATCCTTCAGAAATCATTTTAATATTCCGATTTGCTGATTTTCAGGTTTCTTTGATGAATAGGAAGTTCAGAAGAACAGCATTTATCTGAAAAATATATATATTTTGTAACATTATATATGTCTTTATCACTTTTGATCAATTTAAAGCATCCTTGCTGAATATAAGTATTAATTTCTGTAATTTGGTATGGTAGTGTATGTTACAAAAGCTTTTTATTTCAGATTAATACTGATCTTAGGATCGTTCTATTCAAAGAATCCTGAAAGAAATGTACTCAACTGTTTTAAATATTGATGATGATGATGATAATAATAATAATAATAATGTTTCTTGGACAGCAAATCAGCATATTAGAATGATTTCTGAAGGATCTGAAGACTGGAGTAATGATGTTGAAATTTTAGCTTTGATCACAGGAATAAATTACATTTTAAAATATATTTAAACAGAAAGCAGTTATTTTAAATAGTAAAAATATTTCACAATTATACTGCTTTTGCTGTCCTTTGGATCAAATAAATGCAGGCTTGGTGAGCAGAAGAGACTTCTTTAAAAAACATTAAACATCTTACTGTTCAAAAACTTTTGACTGGTAGTGTATAGGCTACATATGATTTGCTGTAAAATACCTAAAAATCAAATTAATTATATTGACATTGAATATGCTGGAAGCGAATAAAGTTAAAAGATTATTATAAGAAGAACTGTAACAAGTATAAACCCTGTACAGTCATTATAAACATAAACGACAACGTATAATATATAATTAACAAATAATAATTGTAGGTGTCTCTTATCGAAACATGACATATTTCTAATATTACATCTTCAAAACGTTCATTAACGAGCCTATTAATGTAGAAGATATATATACACGCTACTTATAGGCCTAATACTGCGACTTGGGTGGAACTAAACGACAAAAACTGTTAAAACGGAGAAAAAAAGGAAAGTGATGCATCGAGAGTTAAATGGTTAAACATGATAAAACACAAACCAAACCCGTCCTGAGGTAAAAACTCGATAATGTTAACTCCTGCCAGTGTTGCCTCATCTCACACAGATACACGCACACATAGGGGAAGAAATAAAATATTGGTGGACGGTGGTTAACGGCGTTCACCTGGTTATTCGACGCAAGGAAAACACTGAAGTTGATGTACCGAAACGAATGAACTCACCCACTCTTGGATGTTAGACTAATAAGTGAGAAATTGCGCATCCTGCTGGTAATTTGGATGAATCACAACTAATGAATGCGCGTAGAGGCAGGACAGTGAGGTTTACCCACATAACCTGCCTACTCATTCACTCATTCGCTCACGAACACGCACACGCACACGGTGAAAAGCAGGGATGAGTCACCGGGCGCGCGCGCCCACGCATGCGGACAGAAACTGAGAAGTGACAGTATCACCGCCTCAACAGCACTGAGTCACACTACAGCACTACTGAGACAGTCACCACGAGAAACTGCTTCAGGACACAAACATATAGAACGGATCACACAACATAACCTCTTCTTATACATTGCTATTACACTTTCAGAGAACTGTAACTAAGACAATAAAAACAGCAAGCCTTTAATGAGCCACCAAACAAAACAGATTAACAACACTCTTGACTGCGAGCTAGTGCATCTGGCGTATGACTACAAGCTCATCTGTTACTGTTTTGCCCCGTAATCGTCCTTGAATCATAGTGAGCTTCCCATCGCTCCTTCTTAATGGTGTCTTTCTCCATTAGGCAGGCACACAAACTTAAACAGAAAAGAAGAACTACTAAACCATTTTGTGAAAACTCACTAGTAACCATTTCCTGCATCCCTCTGGAGATTTTCCAGCTCACTTTAAAAAAAAAAAAAAAAAAAACAATTTGGCAGCTCTACAAATAGCTGAAGGAGACAATGAGGGCAGTGAAACAGGAGGGAGATGCGTCACAGATTCACACAGCTGATCATTCCTGCTGTAAGTCACGACTGTGACGGAGACACGTCTGACCTTCCTCAAAGTTAAGATCAGGTGAACAAGACCCCAGTCACCCTCAGTTTTCTGCCAATTTACGAGGGATGAGAAAGCATAATAGGGAAGCTGAAATGAGGGAAAGAGAGGGAGAAGATACAGTAGATGCTGAGGATCATGTAGCAACAAAGGCTTCTCGAGCTCCCGCCTGCCTCGGAAGTAATGTGATCTAGCATGTGTAAAATGATAGGGCTAACTTGAAGGATATAATCCATAATTCAACAGAGACAAAGTTTAAGGAAAGGATGGACGGGCAGTGAGATAAAAGCAAACGTAATGGTTATGCAATACAAGAAAAGGTACTTGATTGGCTTTCTACACACTGTAGCCAATGAATCATCATAGCTTTGCTAGTTGAGTGCAGTTTCCTCAAGATGATTTTTACATTTCAAAGACATTGCTGGAGTAGATTTCTATCTTAGTATCGGCACCAATCCATGAATAAATAGTCGCAAATTATTCTTATAAGTACACAGATGTAAATAAGAAATAAATGAAGAAAATACACTGAGATTTGAATGGTGGATGCTCTATGGTGGAAACAGATTACATATTTTAGATCAGTGCATAACTAGAAAAATATTCACACTACTAGAAACCAGACATTTCTTAATTACTTTTTCCTTAATTACTTTTTTTTTTTTTCAATTATTAGAAACCACAGTAAGGATGAGTTCACTTCTAGAATTTACTCACCCCCATGTCATCCAAGATGTTTATGTCTTTCTTTCTTCAGTCAAAAAGAAATTAAGGTTTTTGAGGAAAACATTCCAGGATTTTTCTCCATATAGTGGACTTCAATTATTGTCTTGTTTTCAGAAAAAAACAAGTCAAAATTAAGTGCGTTTTTGCTTAGAACAAGCAAAATAATCTTATTTTAAACAGAAAACAAGATTATTTTGCTTGCCCCACTGGCAAATTATTTAGCTTGTTTCAAGCAAAAACTCAACAAGACAATAATTTTTACTTTTCTATAAAACCCTTCTTGATTCAAGAATTGTTTTAGATATTTTTGCTGGAAACAAGACAAAAAAAATAAGTAAATGCAGCTTCGAAGTGCTCTACATGATCCCAGAGGCGGGTCTTGTCTAGGGAAATGATCTGTCAGTTTCTAAAAAAATAAAAATAAAAACACTGTTGTATATACTTTTTAGCCACAAATGCTCATCTTGCACCAGCTCAGCTTTAAGAAATTACGTAATCACATTAGAAAGGTCATGCGTGATGTAGGCGGAAGTACCAACCCAGTTTTTACAAAGTGATAATGCAAAGAAAGTCAAACACCCTTTACAAAAAAAAAAAAGGTAAAAACGTTTTAAGTTGGAGGAGAAAATTAGATGGAGTTTTTCCTACCCTATATTTTTTAACTGAAGTACACAGATGAAGAACTAACCATCTATGACATTGTCAACGTAATTACACAATGTGTGAAGTTGCATTGCAGAGCTACTGCAAGAGGAGCATTTGTGGTTAAAAAGACCCTCATTCCTTGACTGGGATCATGTAGAGCCCTTTGAAGCTGCATTGAAACTGCAATTTGGACCTTCAACCCATTAATCCCCACTGAAGCCCAATATATGGAGAAAAATCTTGGAATTTTTTACTTAAAAAGTGCAGTTTAAATGCGGCTTCAAACGATCCTAAATGCGGTTGTAAACGATCCCAGCCGAGGAAGAAGAGTCTTATCTAGCGAAACGATCGGTTATTTACATTTAAATAAACACAACTGAACTACTTTTTATTCTCAAACGCTTGTCTTGCCTTGCAGTCCTTGAACTCTGTGTATTCTGACTCAAGACAGTTAGGTTATGTTGAAAAACTCTGACCGTATCTTCTCCCTTAACTTCAAAAATCATCCTACATCATTGCGGAAGTTCTGACCCAGTCTTTGCAAAGTGAAGATGTAAAAAAGATCAAACACCCTTAACAAAAAAGATAATACAGCGATATAGGATGATTTTGAAGTTGAGGGAGAACATGAGATGGGAGTTTTTCGACCTACCCTAACTGTCATGAACAGGAACAAAAACAGTCCAGGCAGAGTAAGACAAGATGAGCGTTTGGCATTAAAAAGTATAAAAATTCCATTATTTTTATTAAAATAACCAATCGTTACACTAGACAAGACCCTTCTTCCTCGGCTGGGATTGTTTACAACCGCATTTGGGATCGTTTGAAGCCGCATTTAAACTGCATTTTGGAAGTTCAAAATCGGGGCACCATTTCAGTCCATTACATGGGGAAAAATGCTGAAATGTTTACCTTAAAAAAACAATTTTTTTACAACTGAAGAAAGAAAGACATGATCATCGTGGATGACAAGGGGGTGAGTAAATTATTTGTAAATTGTTGTTTTCCTTTAATAAAAATAGATTGAAATGGAAATGTCAATTGTCGCCACAAACCACTCTGAGGAATCTTTTAAGAAGCACTTTAATGGCAGTCCATACATGCATGCAGCATTTGCCTACATTATATTGTTTTTTTGATACATTGATTTTCATACTGTTTTCTTATCTATATAAACCAAAATCTGCCATTTTAACAAAGTTCTATACATCACATTGTTTAAAACACAAAGGACTTCATTCTTTACATACAAAACACAGGCTAAACACAGTTCATGATAGCTGTTAAGCTGGGAGAAAACTCGCAGTTTAAACTCGAAGCCTCCCTATTTGTGCATTGAGTGACACATTTAAGCAAATAAATAGAAAATAAAAGCTGAAATACTGAAGTGCTCTTATTCTGTACAAATTAGCATATATAGCATTTCAAATGCCCCAGAGGGGAAGATGATTCAAAATTAAAACACTAGCAAACAAAACTAAAATCAAAAAAGGACCCCAAACCAGCTGTTCATCAATTACAGAGCACATTGTTAATTTCTATTTGTGTTTACGGGTACACATGAAACGGGTACCAGGTCAAACAGGTAAGAGCACAGCTGTCTTTATTGTTGCCTGCTTAATTATGCTGTGCTTGTTGCCTTGGTAACAATGCAGTGATATCTACTGTGGTTATAATGAGATGACTGACAAGCGAATGGTTTGAGCCTTTTGGGGACAGACGGCCACACACTGTACCCATTTGAAAAGACAAAAAAAAAAACAAAGAAAGAAAGAGATTCTGACACAATTAAAAATACAATCCATAATTACTAACACAGCACCACTTGAACCTCAAAACAGAGTATTAAAGTATTGTGTTTAATGAGCCTGTAGATGAATAAGAGCCTTTTGTAGTTGCACTACAAGTAATTGCCTACAAGTAGCAGCAATAACAATTTGTGATTATGTATTGGTGGATTCAGAATTCACCAATAGAGTAACAAAGTCTTTTTACTTGAAGCCAAGAAAGCAAATGAAGCCCTAAAAATAATTCCAATCCATCAAAACGGGTTAAATTATTGTAATTCATTACATTTGGGGAAATAGCATCACCAATAATGTACGTAAAACATCACCATTGAGCCTCCCGACGTCTTTTAGATACAGAAAATATATTATATTCCCAACAGAATTGGAATGTGTGTTACACGCCTTTGATACAGTTTTCCGACTCAGATTGTCCATCCATGCTATTCAATTAGTTGGGAAATTCTGCAAAGCAAACATTTTTAACTTTTATAAATTTTAATCAACAAATGAAAATCTAACTAAACACTACTGTGTGTTTGTGCTCTACATGAGCAAATCGCTCAAGAGTATTGCTTTTTAGACTTGCGATTTTAATTTCAACTGGTTTATCTGCTTGATACTTGGTCAACATGCATTCGAGAGGTCAAAACGCAGCCGTTTCTTTGGGCTTGTGTATTTTGGCTTAGTATATTAGCCTACGATTATTTTCTCTGTCCTCCAAGTTGTAGTCCTGGCGGAGCAGGACTAAAATTAACACAGTTTGATCATCCAGCTGGCTGTTCTAATAATTATGAGGTCATGTTCTAAGGTTAGTGAGAGGGAAAGAGTGCAGGAGAGAGGACAGATGGTAGGACCACCACATTCAGAGTAAATGATGAATAGTGTCAGGGAGTGGACTCAAGCCCGCTGCGTAGAGGAGCTGATCTCTAACGGACATTGTTCCATGGGGTCAAAATTCTCATTAAGCTTCATTGTCAAGGCTTCAATTTAAGATGTACAATCTAAAAGTTTCTGGTTCTGTCTCTTTGAGACTTTTACGCAGCCCTTTTTTTTTTGTTTTTTAAACACAGGAGCCGTGTTATATTAGTGCAGACAGACATCGGCATGCTACATTAGTTGTTATAATTCTGTTCTCTGAAACCTATGCTCTAATGCTTACTTCATGTTTTTTTAATTCCTCTATTGTTGTTTTCCCTGTCTCAGTCTGACCACTCGTTTTCGTCCAGTTCAGAGTCTTCGTCAGATTCGCTGTACTCCACGGCGATGCGACGGGATAATATAGTGGCCACGTCGTTCCCAACTGGTTCCTTCTTCGCTTCCTGCTCCCGCTGTTCCTGCACCTTACGCAGCTGGATCCCTATGATAAAAAAAAACAGAAAAGTGAGAACCAAAGATATATGACAATTAATTCATATATTACTAATAGGGTGAATCTCACAAAACCTCTCAAAAACTGATTAGAAATATGGTTAAGGCCATATTTTACACCAATAAATAAATAAATAAATAAAAATAAATGAACCTTTAGAAATCATTCTAATATTTTTGTAAAAACCATTAAAATTTGATAAAATAGAAAGTTTAAAAATAACAGCATTTATTTGAAATAAAAAAATTACATTATAAATGTCTTTACTCTCACTTTTGATCAATTTAATGCATCTATGCTAAATAAAAGTTAGTGCAAAATAAAAGGACCCAAACATTTT
>JAHKKF010537449.1:0-21647 GCA_019740295.1 Labeo calbasu
GCATTTATGTAGATCGGGAGGCACGTTCCCTTCACAAACAAACGTAATGCAGTGCATCTTCAGCAGATCAGGTGTCGGGAGTAAAAAAAAAACAACCACTATGTTCATTATTACATCCAGCAACACAACACCTCAATCGCTTAATCTGAGATATTCCTGTCTAACTTACATCCCTGCTCCGGCATCAGAACAGTGGAGGTCAGACTGTTACAACTGATCTGAGGTAAGACGCTCATGTCAATCAACTATCGTGGGAGCGGCCTCTGTCAATGTGACGCCACGGATTTGTAGATTTGTACATACACTGCCAACACACATTAATGTTCAAACAACATGTAAAAGTGAACATTGCATCCAATGACCCCTTTAAGATATTAAAGGTGCACACAGCAAAAATGACACAAATACTGAGGGAGATTTTACTTTTACATTTCGTATGAAAACCAAAGTAAAAGACAGTTTTTTTTTTTACCAGAGAAAGTGAGCATGTTGGTTTTCTTGACAAAAAACATGCAAGCACCATCATTTCGAAAAGCCAGTTGTCTTTGCGGTTACCTGATGTTACCCCACAGATGCTTTATTTATTTGACCCCACAGATTTTGCTAAACTTTGTACAATATATTAGTCAATAAACAATGTATCATGTTGGTGTGCCATGACTCGTCTTATTCGTTTTTTGTGAACAACCATTATATAAGGTAGTTTGTCATTGTACTGTTGTGCTTCTCATAAAAAAATACTAATAAATCCATCTTTCAAACATTCGTTTTAGTCTGGAAAATGGGAAGTGAGGGTGTCAACATGTAAACGCAACAGACGATTATGTTTTCTTGTAAAATGTGACACCAAGATGGCGAATTCGAAAGCAAAAGCAAAAGCGTCCAAAGTTGTACTGTGTCCTACATACCCGTCCATGACTAAAAAGGTGGGTGGAGGTGTTTAGTAAACAAGTTTTGCTTTCAGCATTGATTTTTCACTTCACTCCACAACATTATCAGACCAGATGATCTACTAGTTAAAAACGGCTGAATGTTAAGGAGTTGAGTTAGTGTCTAACCTGCAGACGGGCACCACCATGGGATTGTCTTTGACCTCCTTAAACTGGCCTAAGTCTTTCAGAGCCTGAAGCACAGCTTTCCTCGCCTCAAAGCGCTTCATTCCCTAAAACACCAGAGAAATGCAGATTACTCAAAGAACAATCAATCAGTTTTCCATCACGTTTGTGCCACGATTAAACAGGTGTAAACAGGGTGAAATATATCAGAGCATGTGTGTGCCTACCAGGAATGGAGAAGGAACATTGATGAGGAGGCCGTTTTCATCTAGGATGTTGACGAAGGGAAGTTTGTGTCTCTCTCCCACCTCATAATCATTATGATCATGAGCAGGAGTGATCTTCACAGCACCTGTACAACGATGCCATATTACAGACTGGAAACCACCCAGAGAAAGACAATCTTACAGAAAATGAGTTTCTGTCCTTGAAACACTTATTACCTGTTCCAAAGTTCATATCCACAAAGTCATCAAACACAATGGGCATCTTTCTGTCACAGAATGGGTGAACGACCATCTTTCCTTTGAGATGCTGAACAGAGAAGAGGTTTTCTGTTAACTCGAACATTTTCAGACAAAAACTCAAGAGTTTTGAGAAGAAAACGTTTGTGTCACCTGATATCTGGAGTCATTAGGATGGACGGCAACAGCTGTGTCTCCGAGCATCGTCTCAATTCGTGTGGTGGCCACTATCACCTCCTCATCTGCAGGAGAATATTTCAGTTTAAAAACATCTGTATATCTCATCAGCGCATCTGAACTCATTTTCCTCAGACTCAACTCTTACCTGATCCTTCGACCTTGTAAGAGAAGGACACCAGGACTCCAAACTCAACCTTGTCTTTGTAACCAGGCACAGGAAGAAGAGTTCGCCCCGTCAGCTCCTTTTTATCGACCTGGAACACAAAACTTATCACGTGACCTCAGAAAAAAAAAAAGACTTGGAGTGAAGATGTCATTTCAGCCACTTTCCCACAGACAGCAATGCATATGACAAATTCAAAGCCTAGAAAGGTAGTAAGGACAACGTTAAAATAGTCCATGTAACATCAGTAGTTCAACTGTAATATTGTGAAGCTACGAGAATACTTTTTGCGTGCGAAGAAAACAAAAATAATGACTTCATTCAACAATTTCTTCTCTTCCGAGTCAGTCTTCAACGCACATTCACTAGAGTACCTGTGCATGGGGTGCTACAGAAGCAAATCTTTTTGTGCAATTTTGTTGTATTTGCAGCCAAAGAAGTATTTTCGTAGCTTCATGAAATTACGGTTGAACCACTGATGTCACATGAACTATTTTAAAGATGTCCTTACTACCTTTCTGGGCCTTGATCAGTTGTGTTTAGGGTTGCAACAAATGATTATTTTGATAATTGATTAATCTAAGGATTATTAGAACGATTAATTGACTAATTGCTGATTATTTCAATGATTAATCAGTAGACCTTGATTGATTATTCAGATTTTGCAAGTAGTTAAAATACTGATACATATTCTAACAATTAAAGGTCACTTCAGCTTTTGAAAATTATTATGTCATTAATACTTATTTATTTATACAAACAGATATATTTGGCACTCAAAATGAGATGACAGGCAGAGAAATTGTCTTATTCTCCATTTAATAATCTATATGTATACACATCATCCTCCCTAACATCTCCTTTTGTAAGTCTTTTGAAAATAAAGGTAAGTGATAAGACATTTTATGTTTGGATAAACTTTTATTCACAACAATCTCTCTTAAAGGAGAAGTCCACTTCCAAAACAACAATTTACAGATAATTTACTCACCCCCTTGTCATCCACAATGTTCATGTCTTTCTGTCTTCGGTCGTAAAGAAATTATGTTTTTTGAGGAAAACATTTCAGCATTTTTCTTCATATAATGGACTGATATGGTGCCCCGATTTTGACCTTTCAAACTGCAGTTTAAATGCGGCTTCAAACGATCCCAAAGGCACTTGTAAACAATCCCAGCCAAGAAAGAAGGGTCTTATCTAGCGTAACGATTGGTTATTTTAATAAAAATAACACAATTTATATACTTTTTAGTGCCAAACGCTCATCTTGTCTTACTCTGTCTGGACTGTTTTTGTTCCAGTTCATGACAGTCAGGGTGTGTCGAAAAACTCCCATCTCATGTTCAACCTCAACTTCAAAATCGTCCTATATCACTGTTTTACCTTTTTTGTTAAGGGTGTTTGATCTTCTTTGCATGTTCACTTTGCAAAGACTGTGTCGGTACTTCTACAGCGATGTAGGATGATTTTGAAATGATTTTTGAAGTTGAAGGAGAAAATATAGTTTTTCGACATACCCTAACTGTCTAGAGCCAGAATACACAGAGTTCAAGGCAAGACTTCACCACAAGGCAAGACGAGCATTTGAGAATAAAATGTATTTAAGTTGTATTTTTTTAATGAAAATAACCAATCGTTTCGCTAGATAACATCCTTCTTCTTCAGCTGGAATCGTTTACAACCGCATTTGTGATCATTTGAAGCCGCATTTAAACTGCCGTTCAAAATCGGGGCACCATATCAGTCCATTAAAAGGAGAAATATGCAGAAATGTTTCCCTCAAAAACAATTTCTATACGACTGAAGAAAGAAAGACACGAACATCTTGGAAGACAAGGGGGTGAGTACATTACATGTAAATCTTTGTTTTCTCCTTTAAAATATCTTATAGGGTTATGATAATCAAAACCCTCCTGAGTTAGATCAAGCTTTGATCTCTGCAAATCAAACTATCACTTTAATGAATTTTTTTCCACTAACTGAAATATTTTATCATTAGCTAGCTCACCACTGGAGAGCTGCTCCACATCTTTTTCAAACCGCTGTCAGTTTTTGTTGTGTTTATTTTGTTATTGAGAGGAAAGCGTGCAACGTATATTTACATATTCATCCAAACGCTGCTCAGGTTTGGCTGCGTTTGCTCTTGAATTGCATCTGGGAGGGCAGAATTGAACAGTCTTGCACTACAGCACCACACTGGTCAAACCACATTATTGCACGCTCTTACATTAGGTCATATGAGATCAAACGACTAATCGACAACTAAAATATTTGTCAACTATTTTTTATTGTCGACGCTGTTGATAATGTCGACTGTTTCAGCCCTAGTTGTGTTGCCGTCTATGCAGGGTCAGAAAGATCTTGGATTTAATCGAGTTAGTGGCAGAGAGTGAGTTTTTCCACTCATTTATCATAGATGGGAGTGACTGACATTGTATACATGCAGATATGAACGTACTTCTATGTCAGAAATAGCAGAGTTCAGGGTGCAGGACCAGTTGACGAGTCTCTTGCTCCTGTAGATCACACCCTCCTCATGCATACGTATAAATGCCTCCTGGACCGCATAGGACAGTTTCTGCAAGCACACAGTATTACACATGATTACAGCCTAGCCATCATTAAACAATGACACTTTAATGCTAAGTAGTTCAAAGCATGTTAACAACAACCAGAATTTCTGAATGTCATTTAACACCTGGGTTGTTATAGCAAGACATGTCTGGGTTTTGAGCATTGTACTCACATCATCCATGGTAAAACAAGCTCGGTCCCAGTCCAGAGAAGAGCCCAGCTTCTTCAGCTGATGATAGATGCGATCTCCCTTTCTGTTCCACACCGAAAGGAAGAGAAATTAGTTCATATAATTAGAGCAAAATTAATTATTTTCCAGTCATTCCATTCCAGAGTTCTCCTAAAGCTGTCACACTCACTCGTTCTTCCACTTCCAGACCTCCTGGATGAAGTTCTCTCTCCCGAGATCATGTCTGCTCATCTTTCGCTCTTTCATCAGTTTCTTCTCCACCACAACCTGTGTGGCGATACCAGCGTGATCGCAGCCGGGATTCCACAGTGTGGTCTCTCCTCTCATCCTATGCCTGTGTCATCACACCGAAGGAAAGCAAAGATTACACACATCATTATTTCTGACGCATTAGATCATTGGCATGCTGCCAATCTTACATGACACTAACATTAACAATTACCTACAAAGAATCTTGTATTAAACATATGATGACTGCTAATGAAGCATGAATTACATGAACAATTATATTAAATATTTATAATAATAGTGACTAGTTACCATCGTGTCAGGCAGTCCTGAATAGCATTGGTCAAGGCATGACCAAGGTGGAGAGATCCGGTCACATTAGGCGGAGGAATACACAACATGAACATTCCACGTGGGTTTGGCTCACTTACATTCTTCCTCTGGAAGCATAAAAATAATTTCATTAATTTATACCATTGTTCAAAAATTGAAGGATTGAATTTCATGCATCCTTTCTGGATAAAAGTAATCATTTTACTGAATTGTGAACATTTAAATATAAAAAAGTAATACAAAAAAAATGTACATAGTTTTTTTTTTTTTTATAAGGAGATATTATACCTATTATAGTATAATAACACTTTTTTGCAACCTAGCTCAATATCATGATATGATATAAAGCCTCAGCAATTATCGCAGCATGAAAATGTTATATCTTTATATGCCTAGTTAGAATTAACCAAAACATTTCTGATTTTTTTTCCATGTCATACCCCATATTCAGGCTTGAAAAAACCCTGTTTCTCCCACCAGGTGTACCAGGCCGCTTCTACATACTGTGGACTATAAGAATCAGGCAGAGGACTCAGGACATCTGAAACACACAAAGGGAGACAAACAAATGACTAGATGGTTACATAACAAATTTGAAAAATACAATTACTGCTAATAGAAGCAAAAGCACACCTTTTTTCTCTCCAGGCGACGTGGGGATGTTGTAGGTGATCACACCCAGTTCCTTCTTCTCTGGTTTGGCCTTTTTCTGTTGGAGGGGACAATAAAATATGGCAAGTTCAACTGTCTGTCTATCTCTGTTTGTGTTAGTGTTTACAAGGCAATAAAATGCTGAGATCACACTCTACCTCAGCCTGAGGCTGCATCTTCTTCTTCTCTTCCATCTCTTTCTTTTGTTGAAACTTTTCCATCTTTTCTCGCTTCTTGGCCTCTTTCTTCAGCTGAGCCTCCGTTTTAGGAGGACCTGAGAAAAACAGGGAAAACCGGACAAACAAACTATTCAGTGGCAACACAGATAACTTCTAAAAGGCATTCAGACTGTGATAAGACTAAAATCTATTTAAAGTTACATATGAGTTGATGTTTCAATCTACTTGTTTATAAGGACGTAAAATACACAAAACACTGATCTAAAATACCACTCTTCTTACCATTAGCAGATGCGCCATCTGGTGTAGCTGCTTCAGAAGCAGCAGTTGCTGTGGCACTGACAGCAGCACTAGGTTTGGGCGTCACAGGCACCATTTTCTCACACAGTGAGATTTTACCCAACACCTTCAGGAACTGTGGCTGGTTCACGCAGGTATTAAACCATCTGGTCACATTCACCAATGACTTCCTGTCTGCAGGCTCCAATGCCTTAAAAGAAAACAAACAGGTGAATAATGAGGAATCAATCATTCTTTGACATGAATTACAACAAATTAAATATACATTTAAAACCTGTATAACTGTATAACTAAAAATCATTTTCATTAATTGAAACAAAGCTAAAATAGACTAAATATAAATATTACATGAAAAACTTATTTAAAAACTTAAGAAAATTAGAAATGTTGGCCTTGAGTTAAAATTAAGTACTAAAATTGCAAAAACTTAAAGAAAATAAACTTAAAGCAATAAAGAAATATATACAGTTGAGGTCAAAAGTTTACATACACCTTGCAGAATCTGCAAAATGTTAAATATTTTAATCATTTAATTATTTTAGTTTTTTAGCGTTTTTGTCTATTTGAACCCTTTCCAACAATGACTGTATGATTTTTAGATCCATCTTTTCACACTGAGGACAACTAAGGGACTCATATGCAACTATTACAGAAGGTTCAAATACTCATTGATGCTTTAGAACGAAAAATGATGCAGAGCTGCGGGGTGAAACCTTTTTGCATTCGAAGATCAAAGTAAATTTAACTTATTTTGTCTTCTCGGAAACATGCAAGTATTTTCTACAGCTTCTGAAGGGCAGTACTAAATGAAAAAAATATATATTTAGGCAAAATAAGAAAAATATACACATCTTCTTCTGTTCAAAAGTTTTCACCCCGGCTCCTAATGTATTGTTTTCACTTCTGAAGCATTTGAGCATTTGAACCTTCTGTAATAGTTGCATATGAGTCCCTCAGTTGTCCTCAGTGTAAAAAGACGAATCTCAAAATCATACAGTCATTGCTGGACAGGGTTCAAATACACAACAATTCTGAAAACCAAAGAATTTGTGAGACCTTAAACGATTTTTCTAAAGAACAGTGGGCAGTGTAACTGTTTGGGACAAACAAGAGACTCATGAACAACTATCACTAAAAAAACAGCTGTGGATCATTCAGGTAACAACAGAGTATTAAGAATCGTAAAATGTAAACTTTTGAACAGGGTCATTTTTATAAATTCAACTATTACTTTCTCTTGTGGACTATATGTAAATATCTTATGTAAAATATCTTATTCAGATCCGTACTAAATTTTTTTAAAAAATAACACGCATTTTGTATGACCCTCTTATTTTGGTAAAATAATGAAAACAAACACAAAAAAAAACAATTTGCAGATTCTGCAAGGTGTATGTAAACTTTTGACCTCAACTGTAGTTTGTTTGGTTCATGGCTTATAACTCTTTAACAAAGATTTAAACCACATAAATCAACTAAAACGAAAAAATTTTAAAAATCTTGTTCAAAATACTAATACATACTACAAAGGCATTTAAAATAATACTAAAATAACACTAAACTGTATGACTTTCTTATGGAAGCCCGTTTCCACCACTGAACAAAAATTAAAATAATAGGTTACTGCAACTTTTTAGCTCACAATTCTGACGTTTTTCTCAGAATTGTGAGATATAAACTTGCAACTGCGATTTAAAAAGTCCAGTTTTGAGGGGAAAAAAAACACTGCAATGTTCTTAGAATTGCACGTTTATATCTAACAATTCTGACTTAACTAACAATTGTGTGTTATAAAATCAAACTTGCAATTCTGAGGAAAAAAAGTCACAAATGCGAAATATAAACTTACAATTCAGAGAAAAAAAAAAAGTCCATTGTGAGTTTATATCGCATCATTCTGAGAAAAAAAAAGTCACAATTCTGAGATGTAAACTTGGAACTGCGAGAAAAAAAGTCAAAATTGTAAAATAAAAGTCGCAATTACCTTTTTTATTTTTTATTCAGTGGTGGAAAAGGGTTTCCATGCTTTCTTCTATCAAGAACAAAATTTTGAAAACTGTCAAGGTGTTTTTTTCGCCCATACAATAAAAGTCAGTGGCATGCAACATTATTTCTGGACTCCACTGACTTTCATTTTATGGTCAAAACATTTCAAACATTCTTCAAAGTGTCTTCTTTGTTCCACAGAAGAAAGAAATGCAGGTTTGGAATGACATGAGAGTCAGTGATGACCGAATTGTACTATTATGATAAAAGACTTAAAGAGGTCAATACTCACATATTTGAATGACAGGAGTGCTGCCACAGAAACAGCCATATCCGCCAAAGTCACACTCTCTCCTACGAGGAACGTCCGCGGCGCTAGAGTCTCATCAAGAGCTTTGAGAACACGCAGCAGCTCTGCTCTGGAACTCTGCTGGAGCTAAAATTAAAAATCAATTCATATTACATCAAATGTGATAATCAAAGATACTGCAGCATCTTTTATTTTTATTTTATTTTTTTTAAATAAGTTGCTTGTACTCAGAATGTGTTGTTTTGATGGCTATCAATCAACACATGACACACACTGACAATCAGAGCATGAAGTGATAACGCATTCTGATCATATATGCACCAATACAGACAAACACACACACCTTCTTATCAACCCCCATGATTCCCAGCAGAGGGAATGTCACAGCACAGGCCACCGGCATCAGCTCGTTCTCAGCAAAGCTCAGCCATTGCCACACCTGACTCTCTTGCTGTTTATCACTGCCTGTCCGGTTGCCCGCTTTTGCCAGGTACCAGCTCACAGCATTAGCACCGGTGAGCACGGTGCCCTCCGCACCAGCTATGACCAGGGCAGGACGAGATCTGGCCACCTCAGCCGGAGGATCCTCATGGACGATTCGTGGAGGAGATCGGCAGAATTCAGCAGCGATCAAGGGCAACAAACTCCTGAAGTCATCAGGGTGGGAAGAGATGTATAGAGTGTCCATCTGACAAAGAGATATAAGAGCCATGTCAATTAATAATTCCATTTTTTTTCCCCCAGAAAATAAATTAATATTTTGTAAAACTCTCTTAAGCTGAATTTAAATTTGTTTTTAGTTTCCACAGTTTTGTGTACGTAACTGTTTTATTATTAAACTGCTCGACCACAGAGCTTTAATAAGAAAACGAAAGTAAAAGGATCAGGTTAATGTCAATATATTCTTTGTCAATTAAGAAAATCTTTATATATTACTATATTTACAACTATTTGTTAACTATTATATAATCACACGTTTTTGCTATTCTTACATATTTACATGATGACAAACTGTACTTGACTATAACACTGTCAGATCATATGTAGAACATGATCTCACTAAATTAAGATTCCCTTAAGTAATTTTATTCATTTTAAAATCGCAATAAACTCTTTTACTAAGTAACTTTTAATGTTTATATTATACTGAAATGCTTCAATAATAACTTTAGTAATTTGACGTAAAAAATAGACCGGCTAATTGGCTAAACGCATGATCTGTACGTTGCATTTCAGCAGAGCTATGACTGCAAAAGTCAAGAAATTACTTACAAGACATATACACTTTTAGTGACATTTATCAGCATAAATACGTCAGGCTCTGTATTTGTTAAAGTCTCGTTGAATATCATTAGTAACTCACCTGTAGGCAGCAGTGAGGAAACGTCAGCCTAAATACAGCATGCAGAGAATCCAATGCTTCTTATAACCGCTGCCGTAAAGTGATGTAACCGGTCGTAAAGTGCATCCGTCTGACGCAATAAATGTGTAACTTATTAAAGTGTCCGATAGAGGCGCTATGAATTACAATTACAGTATGCTGTAAGCCACTGGAAATGAGAATTGAAAACTCCGCAAGGGAGTGCTAAGGGATCCATAGAAAAGTATACAGAAAAACATAAATTAGTAAAAAATAAGTAAGTAAAATAAATATCTAACAGTGCATTATACATAATATCTAATAGTATTATTTATTTTCCAAATAATGTTTCAGACATTTATAATATTAATATTAATTTTGCAGCACTGGGTCTTTATACAAGAATTTACATAGGTATCTTATAAATTTTAGGATGAGTCTCTCACACACGAAAGGTCATATTTGTGACCCTGGACCACAAAACCTGTCATAAGTAGCATGAGTATATTTGTAGCAATCGCCAAAAATACATTGTATGAGTCAAAATGATCGATTTTTCTTTTATGCCAAAAATCATTAAGACATTAAGTAAAGATTATGTTCCATGAGGATATTTTGCAAATTTTCTACCATAAATATATCAAAACTTAGTTTTTGATTAGTAAAATACATTGCTAAGAACTTCACTTGGACAACTTTAAAGGCGATTTTCTCAATATTTAGATTTTTCACACCCTCAGATTCCAGATTTTTAAATAGTTGTATCACAGCCAAATATTGTCCTATCCTAACAAACCATACATCAATTGAAAGCTTATTTAGCTTATTTTCAGCAAAAATTCAAACTTATGACTGGTTTTGTGGTCCAGGGTCACATTTGGAGAACTGTGAAAGCTTCTCACAAAAATGGAAAATATGGCCATCCACCTTATTTTTTCTGTAAGAGTGGGCATAGCATTTGTAAAATGTATGTGTCTAGCTTCTGGTCTTATCTGCATCTCACTATTTTTAGCTGTACAAAATAGCTTGTTTTGCTGCTTGATATTACAAATTGGTGTATCTTAACGTATTATTTATGAACACACTGTTTTACAAACAGTTTTACCGTTCAATGCACGTTGTTCTTCTCGTTATTTCCCTACAGTGACCAATGAACCGGAAGTCTTAGGTGGATAGTTCAATATCGTGAAAATGTTCATTCACTTTATAATCATATTTTATTCACATAAATGACTGGTCATAGTAAAAGATTATGTAAAGTGCCTTACAAAAGTATTCATACCCCTTTGTTTTTTAATGTTTTGTTGTGTTGCAGCCTTATATTAAAATGCTTTAAATTACTTTTTTCCCCACATCATTCTACACTCCATGCACCATGACAAAGCACAAAACAGGCTTGTAACAATTTTGCTAATTTATTAGAAATAAAAAACTGAAATGTGTCCATTACACATTGGGACACTTAAAACTGACTTAGGAGCATTCATATTACTTGTACTATAGATGTTACTACACTTCGAGTGGAGTTAACCTGTGGCAAATTCATTTGAATGAGTATGACTTGGAAAGGCACACACAAGGTTTACAGAAGCATGTAGCCTCCATTATCCATAATGGAAGAAGTTTGGAACAACTAGGACTCTTCCTAGAGTTGGCCTCCTGGCCAAACTGAGCAATTGATGGAGAAGGGCCTTGGTTAGACTGGCGACTAAAAAGCTGATGGTCGCTCTAGTTGAGCTCTACGATAATAAATGCAGATGGGAGAAACCTACAGAAGGACAAGCAGCACCCCACCGATCTGGGCTTCATGGCGGTGTGGCCAAACTCAATCCTCTTCAGTGAAGACACATGAAAACACACTTGGAATTTGCAACAAAGCACCTAAAGAACTCTCAGAACTTTTCAGCGGCACGGACTGAGGGAATTGTCAGAAGAGAAGGAAAGCTCAATGCACCAAACTGAAATAGGTTTAATTAAAACCCAGTCCAGAGCATTCAGAACCTCAGACTGGGCAGAAGGTTCACATTCCAACAGGACAATGACCCGAAGCACATACCAAGAGTGGCTTAGACAACTGTGTGACACAATTCTGCCACAGCCTGGACATTTCTGGAGAAACCTGAAAAATGTCTGCCAGACCCCATCCAAGCTGACAGAGCTTGAGGTGAAGAGGTGAGGTGTAGAATGGCAGATAATTGCCAAATGCTTATGTGCAAATCTTGTTGCATCATACCCAAAAAGACTTCAGGCTGTAAAGGTGCTTCGACTAAGTACCGAGTATGAATACTTATGCAATGCACTTATTTCAGTGTTTTATGTTTAATAAATTTGTAATTGTTAGCTGTCACAAATCTGTTTTGTGCTTTGTCATTATGGTATATGGAGTGTAGATTGATGTGGGGGGAGTAATGTAAAGCAGTTTAACTTTTAGCATTTAAAAAAAAAATAAAAAATTAAGGGGTATGAATACTTTTGCAACGCACTGTACAACCAGGTGCTGTTCTAATTTGCATTAAGTACATTAAAAATATTATCCACACCTACGCACCTTTCTTTGCTGTTTATAGTCTTAATCAGTAGACTTACATCAATGACCTTGAAGAAAACATTGTTTATAGATAAAACTATAAATGACAGACAGCGTGACTCACAGAGAAGAGGTTTTATTGCAGCATATAAACCATGACACAGCAAGGTCTTTGCATGTCAGATGAAACGACCAACATTTCACAACATTTACATCATCTTTCTTGCACTTAATAAACATTTCTCAGCACCTTGAAAGAGTTACAAATCACCCTGCACCTTCCATTTTTTTTCCCCAAAAAAATTAGGAGGCTCATGTAGGTATTTTAAGGCAGAATGTAAAACAGAGGTTTCATGATTCATAACCACATGCCATATGGTTAGTATTCAGTGTGCAGACACTATAGAGTGCAACAATCAGGTTCCAGAAGTAAAAATCCCATTCAGTTTCTCCATAGAAGAACTGATTTTTAACAATAGCTTACAAATTGTTTAAGACAGACCTACTGTGAGCTACAAGATCCCACAAATTCTTTGGTTTTTCAGCATTTTTGTGTACTGTACGACTGTAGGATTTTGAGATCCATCTTTTT
Source organism: Labeo calbasu (assembly GCA_019740295.1). Lineage (NCBI taxonomy): Eukaryota > Metazoa > Chordata > Actinopteri > Cypriniformes > Cyprinidae > Labeo > Labeo calbasu. The sequence goes on from JAHKKF010537449.1 coordinate 13,093, forward strand.
ACATTGAGGACAACTGAAGGACTCATATGCAACTATTACAGAAGGTTCAAACACTCACTGACTCTCCAGAAGGAAAAACGATTGATTAAGTGCCGGGGGTGTAAATTTTTGAACATCATGAAGATGTGTACATTTTTCTTATTTTGCCTAAATATCATATTGTTTCAATTAGTTGTTTCCCAGAAGACAAGATAAGTCAAATCTACCCTGATCTTTAAAGTCAAAAGTTTTCACGCCCGATCTTAATGCATTGCATTTCCTTTGCCTTGTCATTGTTGGAAAGAGTTCAAATACACAACAATGCTGAAAACCAAGAATTTGTGGGATTTTTCTGAACAGCAGGCATTTTAACTGTTCAGGACAAACAAGGGACTCATGAACAATTATCACTAAAAAACACAGTATTAAGAATCAAGTGTATGTAAACTTTTGAATCGAGTCATTTTTATAAATTTAACTTATTTTCTCTTGTGGACTGTATGCAAACGTCTCTTATATAAGATATCTTATTCAGGTCAGTACTAAATAAAAATTAACATGCATTTTGGATGATCCCTTTTATTTTGGTAAAAAAAAAAAATAATATTTACATTTTGCTGATTCTGCAAAGTGTATGTAAACTTTTGACTTCAACTCTAGTTGGTTTGGTTCATGGCTTATAACTCTTTAACAAAGTCTTCTCTATGGAAAAAACAAATAGGATAATACTTCCGGTCACTGAAAAAGTGGGTAGGCACTAAAGCACTCTATTTGTGGTGTAATATGTAAATAAGGTATCTAACACAGGCATATACACACATTTAAGTCTATTCACCGACCACTTCAGGTTTCAGCAGTTCAGGTGTTTGCCATTCAGATGATTCCCCTGAGCTCCCTACAAAAGCTTCCTGGACATTCGATATTGTATTGCCCAGTACTCCACCTATGATGGAAACCACCATGTTAAGCATGTGGCCCACCCCCTTTCCACTTCTCCAGGTAAGTTTGCCAACCCCACTTCCCACTGTTGACACCTGGTGGCCCATTTCTGAGGATACGACACATAGGTAATCTACCATCTGATCACAGACTGAGCCAAGAATCATCCAGATGATCCTAAAACCACTCCCCACCGTTCCCGTCACGATCCCCAAGGCGTTTGATGCCAGAGCGCCCGTCCCAAAGAATCCTTCCTGGAACGCCACGAACAGGCTGCCGCCTAGCGGACTGAGGCAGGAGTATGCCGTGGACACGCTTATTTCTCCTGTCTGGTACAAGGTGTTCAACACGCATGAAATGCCAGAAGTCACTCCTGAGCCTAAGTTGTTGACCAAAGTGTAGCTGTCACCAGGCACCGAAGCCAGAACAGCCAAATCTTCCTGAAGAATGTATGTTAGCTGGAAGGGAAGGTTAATGACTCTGTTTACAATTGGAGAGAAAGGGGCGTAAAGGAGATAGATGGTGGAGGACAAAACTTTGAGGAGGACAGACTCTGAGCTCTCCGTCTCATTGGTGCTCTCCTGAATGTCCATGTCTGAGCTTGAAGAAGATGTGTAGCTTCTGGCTTCACCTATAACATCCTCCGAAGTCAGTTTTTCGTCTCCTGATTCTAATATTTCTGCTTCCTGAGAGTGTTTGTCAATGTGCTCTTCACTTTGCACATCAGAGTTGGGTGTTTTGATCCCATTCAGTTGCTTTTTCAAAAGCAATCCAAGTTCCTCTTCGCGCTGATGTCCTGCTTCACCGCAGCCTCCTGAAAACAGGCCTGTAACGCCTGTTAGCTCCTCTAAAGCCTTAATGCTGAGCACCTTCATGTCGCCATCCTTCACTAGACCAAAACTGAAACTACCTTCTCCATCTGACGCAGCACAACACACTGCTGACCACAACAGTTTTCCCCTGCACTCATTAAACCCTCCCAAACCAATCTGAACATAGACTTCTCCATTCGTCTTTGAACACGTTGGCATGACGGAGCTCCGTATGAACTCTGCTGTCAGAGCATCCCATTTGAGGAGAGGGTAGTTGGGATGGGGTGATGGGGTCTCATCAGTGGTTCCTCTATAAAGAGCTGGGATGGCCACGGGGGACAGGTCATTGATCTCTTCTTTGGCATCCTGCTGATGGGTTAAAAAAACATAGATACACCTAATTACTTGTTTAATTGCAAAATAATACATTAAAATTCATTTATCCACAATACAAATGGACAAAAATGCATATTTTACATTATGTTCAAGGATTGCTCACCCAAAAATGAAAATTTTGACATAATTTTCAGTTGTCACCTTAATGTAATTCCAAACCTATGTGACTTATTTTTAAAATGTATATTTTAAAAATGTTGGATTTTCACTATATGGACAAATACAAAACAAACAAACAAAAACAACAACAACAACTGAGAAGTTATGTTAAATATCTATTTTTTTGTTTGTTGTTTTGAAGATAATAAGAATTTTGGAATGACATAAGGGTGAGTAAATAATGACAGAATGTTCTCATTACGTAAAGAATTTGAAAACTGGGAGTTTTATGGATAAAAGAGAGAGGAATGAGTTGTTTGTTTTGAGGTGTGACTGAACGAAACAACCTGTTCTGAGTCAGTTTCATGAGAAATCTTTCGTAATATTATAAATGTTTGTATCATCAATTTTAATCAGTTTAAAACATCCTTGCTAAATAGAAGTGTTAATTTCTATAATTTTGTTCCTAAAAATTGGCTTTTGAATGGTATAGTGCATAATGTTAGAAAAGCTTTTAATTTCAGATAAATGCTGATCTTTGGATCTTTATATTCATCAAAGAATCCTGAAAAAATGTATTGAGCAGTTTTAAAATTTCAAAATATATTCAAATAGCTAATATATAATTAATATACTAAAAACATTTAACAATATTACTGCTTTTGTTGCATTTTGGATCAAATAAATGCACACAAATAAAAACAAGAAATCTTAACTGTTCAAAAACTTTTGACTGGTTGTGTATATTGATGCTAGATACTGGGGAGCTGCACCACATGACATTTTACGACAGGAATTACCATCATCTTGTCATAAAAAAGGTCCAATTATGAGATATTTTAGGAGAATTATTGGCCTTGACACAGGGTCTCCAGAGATACTCTCTATGATGTAATTTCCTGTTTGTTTTCTCCATGTTGGTTGCACGGTATGACTTTGCAGACATGTTTTCCAAACAAAAATCGAAGCAATTTTGTTAAAATTTGTTAAAAATAGTTTTATTAGCCTACATTTATTTAATGTAAATATATATATATTTAGGTATAAAAACATTACAAAATGCAACTCATTCAAGCAGTGGAATACAACACTTCTATGATGAGTCTGTTTTTAATCTAATAATATTAATAATATTCTTTTTAATGTACAAATTAAAAACATGCTTATCATAGGTGTATTCGAGTCGGTGTGCAACGTGCATTTTTAAATTTTTGAATAAATGAATAGAAATGATAATAAGATCTTATTGATCCTTCTAAAAATGGTCCATGAAATGCCAAGCTTTTTCTCTTCCGCTCGACTTGACAGCCTTGTCAGCAGAAACTGTAATGACTCAAAAATTCAGACATCCATAACCTGTACTTACACTCATTTAGTACGAAAGAAAATAACAGGCAACACTTTTAGCAAATACACATGTTCAGATCTTCCTCTGAAGTCTATACAAGCTCCAAAACAGTGACTAAGACAGGGAAAAACACTGAGTCTCACCGTGCTCTGCTCTCCTCTGCCCCATCCATTACTCAAGCTGAGGTGAAGAGCTGTATAGACGGTGGTTTGGCAGTTGGCGTTATAGAGCGACGCAAAAGGCCGTCCTGTCAGATGCCTGTGACACCTCTGCTCCAAACCCAGCTCAGCCAGAGAGTGTGGAGGTGTGCTCCTGAAAAAACACTCTTGACACTGGAGGAACCCTGGATCGTGATCCGTGTGTGTACTTGCCCAGACAACAGCATTAAGCAGCACTGCAGAGAGGATCACAGCGAGTTTGGGCAGCATGGCCGAAACCCTGAGTACAACGAAACAGAGACTGCAGCTAACAGTGCTGAACTAGCAGCTACACAAAAACAAGCTCCTGCTACACTCTCTCTCTCTCTTCGGCTATGCAGAATGAGTCTGAGCACAATCTCACCTTCTTCATCCCTCCCCCTTTCACTCTCTCACTCTCTTTCATCCATCCCTCCCTTTCTAAATCACACTTTCTGACTACACCTCGTCTTAGTATTGCTATAATGCACACAAACCAGTACACACACCTCTCACACGCCTTAATGACTACCTGTGTGTCAGCATTCCCCAGCACCAACACTACAGCAAGCCATTTTTACATTTAAAGTCATTTTTATGGGCAAAAAGGCCTTGTGACATCATTTACAGGCCAAACAAAGAAAAGGTCCAGTCATATATTTGGTATTTCACAAGTCAGAGGTGGTGCTGGTGCATTGACTCAAAAACTACTCGGCACAGAAAGTACAGATGGAAACACAGGGGAACATTTTAAATATTTAATAATAAAAACTCAATAACAGAGGATAGTAAAATGATGTTGAAAAACAATTGTTTTGCTTGAAGTTTCTTTAGCACCTGTGTGAAGAAAGAAAAAGATTTTAATTGCATTAATGTAATATCTTTTATTAGAGACATAACAAGTTTCTAGTAATAAACTGTTTCTGTTCTGTTCTGATCTAGTTCATGTTCATGGTGTGTGTGTGTGTGTTTTTAAAATCCCACAGCAACTTGCCTGGGCTAGTGTTGATGTGCTCCTGGGTAAAATGGGTGTGGCTCTCTCAATCTCAGTGTGTTTTTCTCTCTTTCTTCTGCTCACTCACTCTCTCCCCCGTATTCTTACTGTCTAAATGCTGTCGCGCAGCAATACATTTACGGCATGCTTACAGGTCAAACATTGCAGCTCAGCAGTCTTTAAAAATAAGCCTATCCAGTATCCACAATGAGTCAGGTTTTTTTGTAACACAAGCTGTTATACAACCGAACGCCAACTTAACACAGATCCAATTTTCCTAATGACGATCACAAAATCCTTTTTACTTGGTCAATCTCCAATTTCCCACACTGGATAAATGGAGTACTTACCTGTCTAGAAGGATCTGAATGATCTAATAATATGTTTATGTAAGGTGCGCAGAACAGGTTCACAAAACAGGGCTCAACAATAACATTTTTGGTTGTCCTGTCAACACTTTGACAAGCCCCACCAAAAATAAAATGATCAATTATTATTATTATTATTAGTCATAGCATGCAATTTTACATTTGCTAGAAATATTTAGATTTTTCATTAAATGTTACGTTTTCTATTTTCTTTTATCATTAAGTTTTCTTTTATATTTACAGTTGCTATCGAAATTATTCAAACCCCTCGACCTGCAAGAAATTCTGCTGCAGAAAATAAAATTTTATGAAAACAATAAACAACCGTATCAGAAAATATTAGAGAAAGTTTATTAAAGGAGTCCCATTATGCTCTTTTACACAGTCTTGATTTTGTTTTGGGGGTGTACTAGAACATGCTTTCATGCTTGGTGGTTTGAAAAACGCATTATTTTCAACAAAATTTACATTATTACAATACATTTCTCCCAGCCTGGCACATAAGGCTCGATTAGTACCGGTTTAACGAAGGCCCGCCTTCCGAAAAACAAAATGTGTTGTGATTGGTTAGCCATCCCACTGCGATTGGCGAACATCTTAGATGGTGTTTCAGTCCCTTGCCACGCCCCCTTGTCAAAGAAGCAAGTTCCGTGTCAACTGTTAGCGCAAGCTAGATTAAACTGATTCTTACGTTTTAAATATGGATATTTTTCTTGCAAAAACACATCGATTCGCTACAGGAGGTCTGAAAGAAGGAAGTCATATACACCTAGGATGCATGGAGGCTGAGTAAATAATGTGCTACAGTAGTGTTGGGTCCTATCGTCAGCCTGCAAGACCACCAATACATGATATTATCATGCTAATGTATTTAATTATTTCCACACTTAAGTTTCATTGCCCGAAACCAGTTCCAGCATAAGGCAAAAAGCAGCCTAACATTATCAAAGAACATCATCACTGATTAGCCTAGCCTATTCTAGTGCAAGTTTATGCATTTAAAAAAACACTCGCRTTATAAGTGAAGCTAACGTTATCTACACAGTATGATGAATAAATCTCTTACCACACACTGCACACGYCTGTGGCGCGTTACGCCTCCGACGCGGCAACCAGAGTAGATCGCGGCTTCAGCATGTGTTTCGACCCACTGTACTGCACACGTCTGCGGCATGTTACAGCTCTGAAGTGGCCACTCTAGTCAATGCTTGTGTTTATACCCGCGCTGCATCGCTAAAGTTAGGCTAATCCCCCACCTCATCCCTACCCTCCCTCCAACAATTCGGATTTCCGTGGGCGGGATTTAATTTAATGACATTCTGGACCGCGTTGTGACATCATTGCATGCAGAAAACAAACACTGTAGTCCAAAGGAGCTGTTCTTTGTAGTTCTTGAAATGGTATTTTATAAAAAACGAAATATCTCCCTTTGGAGTAGACTTTGAGATTACTAAAGTTCAAAAAGTAAAAAAGCATAACAGCACCCCTTTAACACACATTTGAGTGATTCTGAGAATGCAACATTGATGAATCATGATAAAAATCACTTTTTTCTAATTCAACCAAATATTTTCAACGAGGATTAAATCTGGAGACTGAACAGGCCACTTAAGTACAATCTATGACCAATCCATGAACCAAGCATTAGTAGATTTGACTGTATACTTTGTAATGGCTGTCCTACAGGAAAGTCAACTGATCATCAGCTTCAGTCATTGCACCAAAGGCCTTTTTTGCACCAGACATACCGCTGATCTATGGGTCCAAAAAGTTCCAGTTTAGTCACATCACTCCATAAAACGTTCTTCCAGAACTCCACAGGTCTATCCAAATGAAGTTTAATATGTTCACGTCGGCCTCTTTTGTCCTTCTGTGGCAGGAATGGCAATCGACAAGATGCCCCAACATGAAAGCCTTGCTCGTTTAGTGTTCTTCTTATACTCTGCATTGAAATGTTTTTCCTCCTTTCATCAGGTCATCTTACAAGTATATTTGCTACTCAACTTCAGCACATACATGGGCTAAGTTTATGTATGGGTAACAGCTCAAGCTATTTCTCTTTTTAAATAGTTTCTAAAGGCGTAATTGTGTTTTAAGACAATGTTGTTCCCCACCATACAAACGAGTGACTTAAAAACAGCAACGCTGAATAGGGGTGAATAATTATAACACATCTGTGTTATTAAAAAAAAAATCATATAATTCAAAAACATTAAATTATATATAGACATTATCTCTTTTAATATGCCAATAAACTATTATAGATGCAATTTTTTAAAAATCCTGGATCTACTTTAGTAATTGATACTTTTATTGAACAAGGACACATTCAATTAATCTAAAGTGATGACTTTTACATTGTTACTTCTATTTCTACTTCGAATATATGCGGTTTATTAAGATCGTATAAAAAAATATTGAGCAGCACAATGGTTTTCAACATTGGTAATCATAAGAAATGTTTCTTGAGCAGAATATTAGAATGATTTCTGAAGGGCCATGTGACACTGAAGATTTGAAGCAATGACTGATAAAAAAATTCAGCTTTTCCATCACAGCAATAAATTACATTTTAAATTAGGTTATAATAGAAAACAGTTATTTTATATTGTAATAATATTTTACAATCTTTTACTGTATTTTTAAACAAATAAATGAAGCCTTGGTGAGCATAAGAGACGTATTTCAAAAACATATATCTTATGGGCCCCAAACTTATGAACAGTAGTGTTTGTTAACCAGCTAGATAACATTATTTTGCCATTCTTATTGTTGAGCCCTGAAAAAGCAACCTGTGTGTGTTTTGAATTAATTGATTAGTTCACATCCAGAATAAAACTTTCCTAATAATTTACTCACCCCCATGTCATCCAAAATGTTCATGTCTTTCAGTCAAAAAAATTAAGAAATTAGAATTAGAAATTAGAAATTAAGGTTTTTGAGGAAAACATTCCAGGATTTTTCTTCATATAGTGGCCTTCAATGGGGATCAACAGGCTGAAGGTCCAAACTGTAGTTTTAATGCAGCTTCAAAGGGCTCTACAGGATCCCAGCCAAGGAATAAGGGTTTTACTAGCAAAACGATCGGTCATTTTCTAAAAAAAAAAACTTATATACATTTTTACCACAAATTCTCGTATTGCACTAGCTTGACTTCACGGATTACGTAGTCAAGTTGGAAAGATCACGCGTAATGTAGGCGGAAGCAGCAATCTAGTGTTTACAAGAAAGTCCTTTACAAACAAAGGTAGAACAACGATGTCGGACGATTTTGAAGTTGGAGGAGAAAATGAAATGGAGTTTTTCGTCCTACCCTATTTTTTTTAAATCAAAGTACACAGACACATGTTAATTACTAACCACGCGTGATTACGTAATGCGTGAAGTTGGATGTGCATCGCAGGGCCAGTGCAAGATGAGCATTTGTGGTTAAAAAGTATATAC
>JAHKKF010537450.1:0-15310 GCA_019740295.1 Labeo calbasu
TTATTGCCACCAAACAGGAAGTTACCAATGAAGCAGCAGAGGGAGCAGCAACAGTCAGTCAGTGGGTGAGGGCTCCCTCTGCTGGCGTGGCGTTACACTTAAGTAATGTTGTCCAATGACTTGTTTGCATTATTTAGACATTAGGCATATTTTATGTTATTTAAATTTATTATTATTATTATTATTATTATTATAATAAAAGCAAACAGAATCGAAGCAAACTGTGGTTCCAAAACCATAAATCGTTAAACCTCTAAAAGTACTGATTTGAGTTTGAGCTTTCCCACTATCGGGCCAGGGACGGGTCAGGTATGGTTCCAATTGTATTTCCACCTGAGCTTGGAAACACTGAATTCTCGGCACGGTTTGACAATGGTGCTAAACCGTGCTTATAGTGTGTTTGTGCGCTAAGTGGAAGTGCGCTATTTACAGCCAAGTAAACAGCTACGCTGCGTCCATAGCTCATGCATTAATACTGTCAAAAAATGTTGTAATTCCCGAAAGGAATTTTGCCTTCTGTGTCCGCCTCTGTTGGCATGCATATCCCCTCAGCATTTGTTGGTAACGTTATACCTGTCGTCGCCTATTTTATTTTTTGTGCCAAGAGTTGTGTCCTTTTTTTGTGTTATTTAGAGTCCCAAAAACAGAAATATCTATCACCGTCCATATCGCTGTTTACATTACAATTGCGTTACCAAGGCAACGACTGACGCATTTGTATTTACATTCCAAGGAGTTCTGTTATCAGCACCACAGTGGAAAATGAAACCGTGTCCATGCTGACTGGCCCGGATCGGCATGGAATGGAATGGTTAAGCAAAGAGAACGGTTCAGCCCGATAGTGGAAAAGTGGCTAGTTGTTTTTGGTTGTTTTGATGTTATTGTTATTTTCAGAGCATTTTAGCCCAGTGTTTTCTTAAGTTCTTTAATTTCATTGTAAATGACATCCTTTTGGAGTCTCGAAACACTGAAAATAGAATGAATACCATTTTTGCTTAAAATGATCTGAACATATAAATCCCTGTGTTCTCTGCCATGTCTAAACACAACATACTTCACTGCATGTTAAATGGTGCACGTCCTGATTTTGCTGAGTTAGATGTGTTCCTGGGTCAACATACATACAAACATACAAAAATGTAATCTTGACCACATCCCTACACCTAAACCTAACCTTACCCATGAGTAATCCCTTAAATCAGAGGAAATGATAGATGAATGACACTGATGTACAAGCACCAAACATTGATTGTAAGCGTAAACTTCACAAAAACTATACACTGTTTTTTCAAATCTGATTGGTTAATCACAATGTTGTTCAGGGGCAACAAAGATGTTGATCCAGGTTCCTACATGCAAGACTGAGCATTTTACTGTATCAATCTTACCACTTAGCCATCATCATCTTATATTTCTGGGCCCGTATTCGCAAAACATCTTAAGGCTAAGAGTACCTCATAACTTAAGAGAAAAGATGAAAATCTTAAAAACCATGAGCATGTCAGTCCTAAATTTAGAACTCCTAAATTTTTGCTCTAAGAGTATTTCCCAAAGCGTTTTAGCATTAAAACTAGCTCCTAAATCTGTGAAACATCAGGAGTAGTGAAGAAGACTCCTAAGTCACTAAGACCAAATCCCAAACTATCCAAATATGGCTGTTGCCAGCAATCAGCCTCAAAATGTAAACATTTTAGAAACATTTGACGATAATGAGCTTTTTAAAATGTATCACTTTGATCACGGAGATATTATTTCCTTTGATTATATAGGTGACCAATTACCAGTAGAGACCAACAGGCACCATTACAGCTACCATTTAAAATTACAGCTTCCCATTATAACCAGTAAGAACATTAAAAAATAAATAAATAAATAAATCTGTGACGGTTTCTATTGTTTTTTCTATTTTTTTTTTGGCAGGGCTAAAATTACTATTGCTAGCAAATCTGACTCAGAATGTAAACATTTTAGAGACACACCACATTTATTTGCACACACGTCCCAATTCTTTGATTATATCCTTGTTTTCATTGACAAGTTGGGCAAGAAGTAACAGCTGTTCTTGTGTCTGGTTTGGTTTTCTTTTACAGTTGCATGTCTTACTATCAGCCATGATTATTCTATTCTGTTAATTAAAAGAGTGTTTATATGCATATCCAGTAATTGTTTACAAGAAGCACACATGTGGAGGCTGACAATTAACTATATACTTGTTTAATTAGTGACACTTAGCCTGTATTTTAAAATCTTTAGTTGAATGTGACAATGTTTTTATACAGTATTTCTATAGAGACCCCTCCCCTATCAGCCAATCACTGTGTGCATAGTTAGTAAGAATGCTGATATCATCCATAGCAACAAGGTCAGCCCGCCTTAACTTAAGACTCTTTATTTGTTAGTAAAAGTTTGTCTCAGCAGCTTTGTGAATAGGTTTTAGGAGAAAACTCTTTGCTAAAAACTTTTACTGCTATTTAGGAGAACTCTTAGAGGTAAGATAAAATGTTTTGTGACTACGGGCCCAGATATTTAATAATATATAAGTATTTGAACAATTAGTATGCGTGTAACTGACAAATTTACTGTCTCATTTCTCCTTCCATTGTAGAAAGATTTTTGATACGAAAGATACTATATAATGTTTAATATACACAAAATTATGTATGGAAATGACTCAAGGAAAGCTTTTTTTGCAATACAACATGCTTACCATTTAATTGGTAAAAGGTCAGTTAGCTGGAAACAGGCTGGACATGGTGTTATTTATTGATAAATTGAACACTGAACACGTTTAAGGTCTTAATTTTGCTCTCAGAATGCACCAAATTAATGCATTTAAATTTAAACTGTAAAGAATTTTGTAGTAAGCAGTAGGAAGCATTAGCAGTAAAACTCTTTATTAAGTGCAGGCAAATACACATATATAATGTAACCCTGGTTAAATAATATTTTTATAAATATTATTGTTTGTGAACTGGACTATTAAGGTCTGTGCAGGTCTGATCAGCCTGTGCAGAAAACTGCACATTTAATTATTTAATTATAAAATTATTTAAAACATTATTACCTGTAATTCATAGCCTCAGGCAAATAGTTTGGAGTGATGGCTGGTTTACAAACAAATCATTTTTTTTTAACCAGTTCTTTTTGGTGAACTAGTTAAACTAGTAAAACTCTTTATTAAAGGGCTAAACTAGTTGAATTCACCAAATCGAACTGAAATGAATAAACAGGTTATCTATATATGCAGACTTCCACAGAAAAATTACTTGATTTGATTATTGTCAAAGTGATTTAGAGGGTGCACCCAGAGTACATGGTTGTTTTTTCTCTGTTTTCTTTTGTTATTCTTTTGGCTGTATAATTGCAAACAAAACTCTGCTATTCTCCACTATTAATTTACATTTGCCTTATACTCTCTGATGGGAGACTCAAAATGTATTATTACATTTGTACTAGATGTTGTATCACAGCTGAAGATGCAATGTTGTCTTGCGTCTATGATATTGGACTTATGTCTGTTGCCTGGTCATATTACCAACTGTAAGTACAATTCCTTCATTTTCAACCTGTCAAAATAAGTGAACATGTTTTGCTCACTACGAAATATGCAAGTTTTCCTATTCACCAATGGCAAAGTGCGTGGACTTAAACTCAAGTAGAGATTAAAATGTGTATAGACTTCTGAAGAGCATTAGAGGACCATTATGCTTGAGAAAAGATGTATGTGCTAGCTTAAGGTTAGGACAGTTGTATATCTATTAGATGTGCTTCAACACACCCAAATTGACATTCACTGAATCTGAAGATGAACTTGTGGGTCAAGCCATCAGAGATTGCGTTCACTGAGCACTGGTCATGAAAAGGTCTCTGCAGCACATCAGTTCTCACAACCCATGTGTCTGCTCCTGGTTGCTATGGCAATACAACTTCGGTCTGTAGATTCCATACAGTCTAATGTAAAATGTGTTCCTTGAGTACTAGAAGGGATTTTAGATGCTGCTTATAAGTGTGCCTGAAAAGTATGCTTGTTGATTGTATATAGAAACATTTTGTGCCTTTGGGGGTAACAAGAACTTATTTTAAGTGCAAACTAGTTTTTTGTCCGTTTACATGAGTGCTTATATTCTAGTTTCATGTCTCTGTCAGCAATTCAGTCTTTTCCTTCTCAAATAATAATTGAAATATAATTCTCAAAACTTAAGAAATACAAAAAAAATAATCTTTTTATTATTTTATTCATTAGTCATGTCATAAGTGGGATAATGTACAGTTAGCCTGTCTGTTTATTTTGTAGTAATGGCTGCCTGACTGTAGATTATCTCTCCAAACTGTTAAATCTGCAACATTCAAGTACATTTCACTCAGTCACGGTTTATAAAATTTACTTTAACAATGTAGCACAACAAAACAAAGTATGCTTTTAAAATACATGGTTCACTTACAAACATGTAAGCAATCAGACAGCTTGTTAATATGTCTACAATAGAATTTTTACCCAAATGAACACAGAGACCTCAATACTTAGTACACCATACACAATGACGGTAACAATCAGTGGATAGTGTTTGAGTATAAATGGGTCATTTTGAGTAGGTGTCACAAAAAAGTAAGTTACTAAACCTAACAACAAAAGCAACCATAAAATAGTGTAAATACAACTCGAAAACAGTGAAAAATGTAACCTTTTTAATTATTCATGCCCCAGTGCATAATGGGAAAAACTGGATCATAACTTTGATGATTACTTCAAGAGTCATTGTAAACATAACTAACAATTCCAAATATAATATGCTTATAAGTTCAAACTTTAATTTCTACTAGCTTTAATTGTGTACTAGTATAGAATTTACATTTTTTTATTCTAGCCTGCACTAAATTATTTATTGTAGAAATTACATTTGTTTTTAATGTAGTATTTACTTTACCACAAAATCATTTTTATCAGTGTAAGCCACTTCTTCTGCTGTGGCTTCTCCTCCTCTAATCCTCCTCACTCCATCTCCTTGCCTTTTTAGGCAGTTTGTTGATTAATGAAGTAGTCAACCTCCTGGACCAGTCTTCTCTGCAAGCATTAAAGAAAGAGTGTGGCGGTCTCCAGACTCTACTGAAAAACAACCACCAGGTGTTCAGAGGTATTTAGCCCTTTTCTAGCTCTGTGCATGCCAGGTAAAAAAGTATTTTTGTCTTGTTTTCTAATATAAATATCTAAACATTCTTGAATCAAGATGCATTTACATAAGCGAAATGACTTAAGATATTAAGTCTTGTTTTCTAAAAAAAATACTGAATACACAGTTTTAGTTAAGGGGTTATCGGATGAAATTTTGACTTTTTTTTTTTTTTTTTTTTCTGGCGTTTTTGCCGCCTCAGAAAAGCTGAAAAGAAAATGCAGTTTAAGTTTATTATAGGCTGTTTGAGTCTGAAACTGTGTAATTTAGTGAGTGGTTTCAGATTGCAGCCGTTTCTATGTAGATAGCTAGCTTTAAATAAGACCACCTCCGAACCATATACGGAGTCCAAGGTTCATGTGTCTTGTGTCGACAGGCCCCACGGAAGAGAGGTGGGGTGAGCAGTAGTTCATTATCATTTAAAGAGTCATGCACCAAAATGGGTCAGAGTTGTTTTTGACGAGGTAAAAAGGGTGTTGACAATTGACCCTTCGCAAAGACTCACCCACCTTTGTTACTGTTGCTACATCCGACAAGCAGTGGCAATCTCATCCCACACATCATGTTTTCGCGCAGTAAAAAATACATCGCGGAGCAAAGAGGAAACTACAGCATGCTGACAGACAAGACAGAGCAGGAAACCTTTGGTCTGAAACAAAGTCTTTCAAACGTTGTAGCGCCTCAGTTCAAGTGGCACATGAACTGATCATCTCTTCCTTTTTTAATAGTTATAGCATGCAATAAACATGCATGAACTTTAGAATACATCTTGTTTCAACCACAGAAAGACATCAGTACACACCATTTTTAAGGTCAAGTCCACCGAGATTAATCTACTTTCCTATCTGGTTCGTTTATCAGACAAAATGGAAGATTCCGAGTTACGATTGATCAGACTGACTGTCAATCAAACTCCCTGCAAAGGGTCATTTGAGGAATTTTAATCAAAGTATTTTACAGACATTTCATGAAGACCCTAAAGAATCATATCAACTTGTGGAAAATGGGCATGTAGCGCTATTGCAGCGGAGGTGTAAAAAGTCAAATCAAGCCACCCTTATTTATATAGCGCTTTTAACAATACAGACTGTGTAGCTTTACAGTATTAAATAGGAAAAGAGTGTCAATAATGCAAAAAAGACAACAGTAAACACTCAGTTCCCTTTCTGTCGTTCACTCTGACGTTCTGTCGAGTATATGACACTAGGGGTCACTCTTGGGAGCCCAAACACCTCTGACATCATGAGAAAAGGCAAATGAAATTAGGTGTGCAGAATTTGCATAGCTGGCCATGCCCCGGACATCCAGGTATAAATAGGCCAGCGTGGCATCTGCTCACTTGTTCTATTCTTCAGAACCGAATGCAGCGTCTCTCTCTGTGAGAAGCAGCACCATTTACCACTTCGTTATTGGATCTATGGCACAGGCAGCGGCCTCTCCCTTCCCAAACACAGAGAAGTGTTGTGAGAGCACCCCTGGGTGCTTTAACTGCAATCTTGAAGAGCAATTTTCCTCCTAAAAGTGTAATTTCTCTAAAAGACCTGGCATAGTAGGGATTGTGTGTTGATAAACATGCCTTTCCTTCCGTGCCCTTCCGGTTGCCGCTTTACCTCTCCCCAAACGATTGACACGATTGTTATGTTCAGTGTTGGGCCATGCTCACGCTGAAGCAGCGCTCGTTGATGGTTCATGTTCTGTTTGCAAGAACATGACCATGAGTACACTCTGCTCATGAGTCGCGTGCTTTTATGACAAGTCATGGCTCACTTCGACTGCTTCTCGCTCAAGTCCTTCTACTTCCGGGTAGCAGGCCGCAGCAATGTGCGTCAATGGAGAGCAATAGGAAGCGAGTAAGGATCCGGCGAGTGAAACCCCACAGACCGCTCACTCCTCGTGTCCCTCAAGGTCTTATTCCTTCCTCTTTCACTGCTTCTACTTTTTTTCAGCACACATAAAAACTGCAACTGCCAAAGTGTAATTTATTATGCTCATTTTGTTTGAGAATCAGAGTTGTGACACGCTTTGATCTCGCCGCCGCGCTGTCACGTGGTTCATGAAGCTCTCAATAGTTCCAAACAACTCCGCGCTGTCAATATGTTTGAATGAGTTTAAGTAGGATAGACAGCAGTTTCAGTATATTTGCAACATTTTCGAGTAATTATTAAAACATACTGTGCATTGATTTTGTATTGATTACTACTCTAACTACGCTGTGCAATCACATCTTATTCTGGGGAGTGATAAAGAGACAGCATTAATATGTTCTCATACTCCTTGATAGTCAAATGTGACAAAACATCTTAAGTGTAACTTTTTTCCAATTAAATAATTGCAATATATAGTTCAATTCTATTTAGTTAATATTTTGAGGAGTTTTTTGTACTAAATAACATGTGCAATAATGATCCATGAATGACCATTTAAAAGATAACATTTTCTAATATGCTTAGTATTTATATTACAGTTAGTGTAGTATTTAGGGTTAAGGTAAGCAAATATGGCATTTAACCCAATAGAAAAGTTTAAAATAATGTTTAAAAAAACACAAGGCAACCAATAGCATTCAGCATAAATCTTCATTGTATTTCTTGAATGCAGTCTTTACTGAAACTCATTCAACCTCCTACAGGGAGAGAAAGCTTGCAGAAAGACTAAAAACTTAAAAATATGACAACTGGTATCAGATTATGCTCGCTATTGTGGTGTTTCTCACATTACCTAACTGCAATTATAGTATAACTGTCTATTACCTAACGATAAACATTAACTATGACACGCTTCGTAAAATACCACTACAAAATAGACATCTGGGTAACGACCGTCACGCTTGTTCCCAGTGCCTGTTTTCCCGGAAGTGCACGAGAAGTTGACGAAATCGCGGAACGTTCTGTTTTCGGCCAGAACGCGATATACCAACTCCTCCTCCTTCACCACCCTCGATAGGGGGTTCCAGCGAGGGGCCATACGGAGGTTCCCCAAGAGGAATGGTGGAGAAACAGGCAGAGGCCATCAATATATCTTGCCTCTATATATCTTGCTCGTCACTGAGGACAACCCCCTGCAAGACCTGCTGAGGCCCCTAGTAGCCGGGCCTGCGACCAGACCCGCCCAGTGGTCAAAGTTCTCACAGGAAGGTGGCAACGCCAGCTCATCAGCAGGCTACCAAGAATCCTTGATAGATTTTGAAGTGTTCCTGGGACGAGCAACTCCAGGAAGACAGGCCAACTGACTTACCTGGATCCACTCTTTACGCAGGGATGAGAGGTGGATCTGGCCCCATTCCGGCAATCTGTCCTCTGGCAGACAGCCACCACAAGGTCAATAAGAGCAATATCCTCCTTCTCTTGGTTATCTTACAGCGCTATGGCCCTCCATGAGACGGCCAGACGCTGAGACTCATACCAGGATGTGTTGGGCACTCACCTGGTGTCTCCACATATTGGCAAGGCAGTCCGTGTTCCTTGGGGTTTCTCATCTCCAAGCACAGTGCCTTTCGCTTCATTCAGCCTTTATTCAGTATGTCATTCAGTAACATTCTCTTACAAATTCGGTTCAGCACGAGAATGCTGTGGTCCTTCAAGTGGAAGTCGCCCTCCTGGCAAAGGGTGTGATGAAGCCTATCCCCTCAGCTATACTGGCCCAACAGGACCTGGTTCTCAGAGCTTGTGCTCCTGTCATCAACTCCTCCCTTGTGCATTCCTCTGAGGAGGGATCTCCTCCCTCAGGGGAAGGGCACAATCTGGGTCTACCCTGCCAACTGGGAGTGTGATCCCACTCAACCAGGGGGGTCGCTTTATTCTAACACGTTGGCTTGTTAATATCTGTGCCCCCATACACTCGTGACACAGTCTGACAGTTGTGGCGTTTAGTATAGGGACCCCTAGTGTCGTACACTCGACACAACGTCGGGATGAACGTCAGAAAGGGAGCGTCTCGGTTACGGTTAAAACCATACTTGAGAAAAAGCACAGAAACCTTACAGTGAAAATGTCTCCACTATAAATTACAAGTCACCAATTCCAAAGCAACTTGAGTAAAAGTCTTGGAGTATCTGAGTTTAACAGTATATATATATATATATATATATATATATATATATATATATATATATATATATATATGTATATAAAATAAATATAGACATAACACATAAGATGTGTACTACTATGTGCCCTGTAGTAGGCAGTATCACATATTTTGTAGCGGAAATAAACTGCTGCAGAAAAATTTAGGTGCCATGCAAAATGTAATGTGTAACAGCAAAACTGATTTCAAATATAGCGGAGTAAAGAGTACAGATACTCATTCAAAACTGTAGTGAAGTAGAGAGTAAAAGTTGCTAATATTGTTTGATACTCAGTAAAACTACAAACTATCCAAAAAGATACTCAAGTACAGTAATTGATTACATTTACTCAAATACTTTACACCTCTGTTCGGGGGTCCCGAGTTTGAGTCCTGGCTTATGGACCTTTCCCATTACCATTCCGTGTTCATTTAAGAAGATGAACAGCATCCATAGCGAAGTGTGAATGTGCTTGGACAGGATTAATATAAGCTCCTTAGCTCCTAAGAAAATACCACTTTGGTGAACATTATAGACAAACCTAAAATTTTACCCACCCACAAAATATTTACCAAACCCACAAAATATTACCCCTTCAAAAGAGTTCCCTTAAGCTGACAGTCTTATCTGGTTTTCATTTATTAAGTCTTACAAGTAAGTTGTAAAGACATTCATATCTGACTTTTCTTTCTGCTTCTGTTTCTTTTTCCATAGTGGAGGGTGGAAGGGTCTTTATTCGGGACTGGAGGGCGCATACACTGGCACAAAGCTCTAGGGTGACCTCCAAGCGCAGACCCCCTCCCTCAGGTGCCCTGAAGACCCGGCTTTGCTGGTTCCACACCCACCATCCCCAGGGATGCCCTCTGCCCCGTGAGCACTGTGCCTTTGCTCATGGAGAGACTGACTTGAAAAACCCCCAAAGATGATTCTGACCTGAACAGTGGCTCTATTAATAGCATGTGACCCTGACATTTAGAAAAAAATATATATACTCAAAGATATTTTAGTTTCATTTTTTAATTTTCCAGGATGCACCTTTTTTATTGGATATGGTTTATTTTTACATGTATGAAAGTAACTAAATGTTTTTCTGTTGTATAAGAAACGTGTCAAATTAAACATGTCCAGTTGCGTCCAGGCTTTATAAATCCAATAAAACAATAAATCCAGAACTGTGTAATGAGATGCCCCAACTGGAGCGTGAACAGGCATGTGTTGGGAGAGGCATTTGCTGTGTAAATGTTAGGAGCATGAATAATTTAGAGGGCCAAGTGGGGGGTTGGGCCACCTCTGGGTCACTGCCCTCTGCTTAAATGTCAGCGGACAGAATGTTCCTCTTGTAGAAGTCACTTGAGGTCAGGGTCTCTAGGTGTGCATCATGGATGTACATTAATAAGTCTGATTAATCTGAACAGAACAAACATTGGATTAGGTCACAGTCACTGTTACGTCCTAGTCTAGGGACAACGTGGAGAAACTTTCATTTATTGTAGGAGTATTTGATCAATAAAGCCACTTCACAAGCTTCAGAAATGGGTATATGCCAAAGTAAAACCAAAACAGAAACTGATTTTACCCGCTACAATAACCTAACAAATTAAAAATAAAAATACACCCCACTTCCCTAACTTCCTGTCTAGTCAAAGCAGGAGAAAACTTATTTCAAAATAATAGGCACCTATCTCCTAAATATGCATCTCACAGTTGTGGCAACAAGCGAGACTATACAAATGAAGTCTGTACTGAAGAAATGACTGTATAAGACACTGCGTTAGCTTTTGCAGCTGCAGAAAGGAGAGTCTGAAGTCATAACTGGCTGTAATGTGGGGTGTGTTTGTGAGAAGAAACAGGAAACCAGTGTGATCATTCTGAGGTCACTGGCTCTGTTCTTGGCTGTGGATGTCTGAAATGAGGTGGAAATATTCTCTGTTTTTTTTTTTTTTTTTATTGTTTTTTTTAGTGCAATGAATAGCTGTATTTTATCTTTTTAACAAGCATTTTATCAGTCTTTCATTTGCGCTTATTTACTATTGTTTTCTATTAATGTTGACAGTCATCTTTTTGTCCCATTAGTCAGAGGATTGTTCCAGATCCTCTGCAAACATGTACATGTACAGTACATATAATGATGCTGGCAGGCACACAGATGGACTTTTCATTTCTCCTAGCTAATGGTTAGTGAAAGTCATGCCAAGTTAAATGTCAAAAAAAGTTGGTAAATTGAGTTCTTCCATTCAGTTCCGCCAATTTGAACCATAACAGATGGCATTTTCACTCTGACGAGTAATCGGCACACCACACCACAACAAAGCTTAATTAAATAAATAAATATTTAATAATAATGCATGAAGTATTTTATCTTTAACTTTAGATGCTGCTAAATATATTCAGCCACCACATACTTGTTGCTGCTGTAGTTATGTTACTCTGAATTTACTCTGCATCCCTTAATGCACAGGTCTAATTGATATCAGCTTGTCAGATAGTTAATTCTGTCCATTACTACGGTGTTTCTTACTGTTAATCATACTCCAGAACTTCACAGTGAGGAGTGTTTCTACAAGGTCGCAGTCTTGCTACTTTCTCTCTTGCGTTTTCTGTTTTTAATTCTTTCTCACTACATTGCATCACTCTGTTCTTTTTTGTTCTTGTTTGTTTAAAAAAAGTATGTTTTTCTATCCAAACCAGGCATGACATTACTTTCTTATTTTAGAATTTAAAACATTGCAGATTTCAATTTATAACATTTTTTTTTGTTGTTTGAAAAGTGTACTTTATGCCCTTTCTTTAAAATAATTTGGCCACTTGGTGATATTTTGTATCTAATTCAGTTTTATTCAGAATATCCTAACGCTTTTTAGGGCCCACTGTGGATCATGTCATGCCTTGGGCAAATGGAAGAAGCAAAAATAATATTTTTGCACAAACAATGGCAAATACCTGTATGTCTGTTCAGCCAAAGACTCTTCACTTGTTTTCTGTGTGTCTAGCTGACAGGTATCTTTCTCACCTGGGCCAAGGATGAATTGTTTTGAATCTCAGGTTGAATCTGACGCATTGAAAGTCAAATTAGCATTCTTGGGCTGTTGTCCTTATGTCTGCACATACACAGCATTATAAATTCTTATTCAAATGATTCAGTTACCTCATTAACCACACTGAGCCACACAGAACAGGAACTGCGTTCTGCAACCGACTGCTCTCTTGAGCTACGAAGGTCAGGGCGCAGGCTCTGGGGAGGGCGATGTCCACAATGATGGTCCAAGAGCGCCGCCTGTAGCTAAACCTGACCGAGATGCTGAGAAAGTTCTCTTTCTCGACGCTCCCATTTCTCAGGTTGGTCTCTTCAGCGACACCATGGAAGAGTTTCTTAGCAGTTCTCCACAGTGAAAAACCAGACAGAGGCCATCAAACACATCATGCCTCAACGTACCTGCCAGAACAGCTCAGGCCCCACAACAAGTCGGTCCTGCAGCTAGACCCGCCCAACGGTCTAGTTCTCGTAGGAAGGTGGCACTGCCAGGCTGTCCACAGGCTACAAGGAAGCTGCCTCTCAGGCTTCAAAGCATTCCTGAGACAGGCAGCCCAGAGGAGAGGGACCAGTTGACCTGCCAGGATCCACACTCGACGAGGGGACGAGCGTTGGATTCGGCTCCATCCCGGCTGTATAAAAGAGCAATTTCCTTCTTCTCTGGGCCTTATTCACAGTGTTCCCAGCCTTACACGGGACGGCCGGACACCGTCTTCTCCAACCAGAACATGTCTCGGTACACGTCTTGTGTTCCGAAACGTCAAATTCGTTCAGACGATCTTCCGGGCACGAACAATCCTTTGACTGGTTCTTACCAAACAAATTCAGCGAACAAAATTTTTCACCTCCAGCCACAGGATGTTTTGTTCCAACCAGCCACAATCCCCCCACTCCAAAGTACGTCAGGTGTAACTTCTTTGAGACCCCTAGCAGAGGGCTTTTTAGATTCCAATCCCTCTCGCTGGCTTCTCAGGAACATTCGAGGCGGCTACGTGATTCAATTCGCAAGACGTCCGTCGAAGTACAGTGGCATTCACCTCAGTTTAAGGCGAGAATGCTGCAGTCCTCTGGGCAGAGATTGCAGTTCATCTGGTGACGGATGCGATAGAGCCTGTCCCTTCAGCCGAAATGAAGCGGTGGTTTTACAGCCCCCAAGAAGGGTGGTGTACTCAGACCAATCTTAGAGCCCTTCACATGCTCCCATTCAAAATTTTAACCCTCAAACACATCCTCACGTGTCAGGGTTCAAGATTGGTTTGTGGCAATAGACCTGAAGGACGCGTACTTTCATGTCTCGATCCTTCCAAGACACAGGCCGTTCCTGCGGTTTGCCTTCGAAGGTCGGGCTTATCAGTATAAGGTTCTCCCTTTTAGCCTATCCCTGTCGCCCCGCGTTTTTACGAAGGTCGTGGAGGCTGCCCTTGTCCCTCTCAAGGAAGTTGACATACACATTCTCAATTATCTCGACGACTGGCTTATCCTAGCACACTCACGAGAATTGGTTTGCACCCACTGGGATGTGGTTCTCAACCATCTAGCCCGATTGGGACTTTGGGTCAACAGGGAAAAGAGCAAACTCTCCCCAGCGCAGAGTATATCTTTCCTCGGTGTAAAATGCTAGCATGTTTGAGCATGTTTTCAACAAGTTTAGCACTCAATGGCTTATTTTAGTGTGTTGCTAATAGTGTATCACAGTGTTAAACATGTCACTTCCTGTTGACAGTAGGTGGCGCTATGACTATAACGAATATTGGCATGGTCATGTGTTCAGGCCAGGACTCTTATCAAACATGTTAAGTTTGGGGCAGATTGGACATCGCATGCCTGAGTTACAGTAACTTTCTGTTTTACTTCATTAATAGCATGCTTTAACACTTAGCTAGGTGTTTCTAACATGTTTTAGCATGTTTCTAGCATGTTGCTACCCTATTTAACACTTGTTAATACTTTTTAATATGTTGCTAGGCATCCATAACAGTATTAAATGTGTCAATTCCTGTTGTCAGCAGGTGGCGCTATGACTATAACTGAATATTGGCATGCAAATGTGTTCAGGCCAGGACTCTTATCAAACATGTTAAGTTTGGGGCAGATTGGACATCGCATGCCTGAGTTACAGTTACTTCCTGTTTCATTACATTAATAGCATGCTTTAGCACTTAGCTAAGTGTTGCTAATATGTTTTAGCATGATTGTAGCATGTTGCTAGGAGTCCGTAACAGCATTAAACATGTCACTTCCTGTTGTCAGCAGGTGGCGCTATGACTATAACTGAATATGGGCACTGACGTGTTCAGGACCGGACTGTTATCAAACGTGTGAAGTTTGAGTCAGGTCAGACATTGTTTGCCTGAGTTACAGCAACTTCCTTTTTCATGGCGAAACATCGAATTTTGTCAGGCCGCCAGGGACACGCCCCTCAACGAAAACTCAAGATCTTCACAATTTAGGATCGCAAAGGCCTTATGATAACACTTAGCAAATTTGAAGATGATCGGATTAAAACTGTAGGAGGAGTTTGTTAAAGTACGAGGCCTGAAAATGGCAAAAACTACACAAAAATCGTACAGGAAATTCAATATAACAGACTTCCTGTTGGGTTTCGGATGTTGTGCTAAGAGACTTTTTTGTAGGTATTGGTGTGTTACATGTGTGTACCGAGTTTCGTACATGTACGTGAAACGTAGCTTGAGTCGCACTCCGTTTAAATTTTATAGGTGGCGCTATAGAGCCATTTTGCCACACCCACTTCTGAAACCCATATCAGATGTAAATTTTTCAGGTCTGACACGTGTGCAAAGTTTCGTGAGTTTTCGAGCATGTTTAGGCCCTCAAAAATACTTTTCATTTTGGAGAAGAAGAAGAAGAAGAAGAAGAAGAAGAAATATAGCTGCAAGCAGCAATGACGGGCACTCGCCGCCAGCACAATCACCATGACGGTAGCATTAGGAAAACGGTGCCCAGCGGACACATGCATTTACAGTAACCCTCTGGCAGTTTACATTTAAGGGTTACAGCAATGAAAGGGTTACACTATAAGATCAA
>JAHKKF010537451.1:0-75865 GCA_019740295.1 Labeo calbasu
CCTACCGATGGGGGATCATTATGCCTACCAATGGGGGAACGCTATGCCTTCCGAGGGGGAACGTCATGCCTATTGATGGGGGAACGTTATGCCTACCGATGGGGGAACACTATGCCTACCAATGGGGGAACGCTATACCCACCCCCAGAACACAATATCTAACGCAGAGGGTCACCGAACATAATTTCTACCCTGCAGAACGCTATTGCCTACCGGGGGGAACATTATGACTACTGGGGGGAAAACTAACGCTGAGGGTCACTGAACACTATTTGTACTGATGGGGAGAATGCTATACCTACCGATAGGGAGAACGCTATACCTACCGCTGGGGGGAATGCTATACCCCCCCACCCCTGGAACGCGATTTCGACCCAACGGAACGCTATGCTTACCAATGCGAGAACGATATGCCTACTGATGGGGAACGCTACGCCTTCCAAGGGTGGAATGCTATGCCTTCCGAAGGGGAACGTTATGCCTATCAAAGGGGAACACTATGCTTACCGATGTGGGAACGCTATACCCACCCTCCACCCCCACCCCGTAACACAACGTCTAATGCAGAGGGTCCCGAACATGATTTCCACCCTGCAGGACACTACGCCTACCAGGGGGAACATTAGGCCTACCGGGAGGAACGCTACGCCGACCGGGGGGGAACTCTACGCCTACCGGGGGGAACGCTACACCCACCGGGAGGAACACTAATGCAGAGGGTCACCGAACACTATTTCTACCGATGGGAAGAACGCTATACCTACCGCTGGGAGGAATGCTATACCCCTCCACCCCTGGAACGCAATTTCTACCCAACGGAACGCTATGCCTACCGGGGGGACACTATTCTCCCCGCCCCTGGAGTGTGATTTCTACTGAGGGTCACTGAACGCAATTTCTACCCCCCAGAACGCTATGCCTACCAAAGGGGAACACTATACCACCCACCCCTGGAACGTGAATTCTAACGCCAAAGGTCACTGAACACAATTTCTACCCACTGGAACACTATGTCTACCAAGAGGGATCGCCTCTACCGAGGGGTACTCCCCGAAACTACTTGCTAAGGGCCCCAAAACTCTAAACAAGCCTCTTTATGGCATGTGTGAATATGTGCAAACCCAAATGAGATTTAAGAGGTATGGCGTAATGGAAGATTCCAGCAAATTTCTACTGACATTTAGGTTTGTCCTTCACACAAAGGTTTTATGGTGCTTTTTTTTTTTCTCTATTTTGGACCTTGACAGCCCTAATTACATTTTTGTTGTATGGGAGGCGTGTGTTAATTTCCTATCTAATTTTGTGATCCACAAAATAATGTCATACAGGTTTGGAATGACACTGAGGAGTAAGTGATAACAATTTTTTTTAATTTTTGGGTGAACTATCCCTTTAAATAATTTGAGCGTATTGTGGTACCAGCATTCCGGTACAGCACAACAGCACAGTCATACACATGCAGTGCACACAAAAACCAATTTAGATGGCAACAAATTCTCCTCATAGTAATGCACACAGCCTGCTAACAGCATAATGATTTGTTTCAACTGTTTTCAAGAGCTCAACTGCCTTAAAAGCCGATGAGTGACTGAGAGGAATGAGAGAGGAAACACTGCAAACTGGAAAATCAAGTTGTGGTGCCAGAAGTTTGCATAACACCAACCCCTTCAAAAAAATGAAGAGGGGGAATTTCTCTGACTCTATCACACCTGCCGATCAATTACAGTCTAGTAATTCCAGCATGTTACAGCTTTTTAATAGCCGAGCATAGATGAGTTTATCTATCTGCCGCCCAGACATTTGCTTCAGGACATAGAAACAGAAGTAAAGCTATAGCATACAGACAGAGGCAATTACATACAGCAAAAACAGCCTGTAGACTGCACATCCACAAAAGATTACTTGCATAGCTATCTAAATGAAGACACTCACATAGACTTATTTTTAAAAAGCTACTTGTATGAACAACTCACCAGCTAGTTTTGCATCAGCCCATTTAACATAGTAGGGGTCATGTTTTCTTGTAACTTGAATAATTTAGTTAATTGTTTTCAAGGATAAGGGATTGTCTATGTTGGCATCTGCCTTATGTGACTTGAAACTTCTACAAGAAACAAATTAATCAGCACTAAAATAATACTGTTTGATTGGACACAGCCTGTGATGTCAAAAAAAAAAAAAAAAGCTCTAATTTAAAAAAAAAAAAAAAAAAAATGATTTCCCCTGTTAGCTCTATCCTTAAAACAAAGTTATTATTATTATTATTATTATTATTACTACTACTACTACATTTAGTTTTAAGGTTAAAGACAACAGGGGAAATAAATAAATATGTTTATATGAATACGTTTATATTATATATAAATATATTCAGTCACGTATGCGTTTTATTTCCCACGTTGTCTCTGCCCCTAAAACTAATAGTAACTATAACAACAATAAAACACTATTTTTTACTTCATTATTAACAGTATTTACATTTGAGAACAGTAGACAAGTGTCAATGATAGTCTGTCAGTATACTGTCAACAAAAGACAGGATAAACATTGACAAACGATTAATATCAAGATCTGTTTACAGTACTATGGAAAACTTCTGTGCGCTAATGAGAATTTCCAATGAAATTCTTTATCGATACGATAACTTGATTACGTAATTAAGGATAATCTTGTGATATAGTTTAAATATTTATTATACTAACATTATTTATCATCATCATCATTATTACTATTATTATAATTATTTATTTATTTAATTGTTTATCTTACTTGCAGAAATGTTACAGTCCTATACAAAGTAACCATGTCATTTCATAAGTAATTCAATTTGATTTGCACAATCGTTCACTTTATTTTGATGCTTTTCATTGAGCAGAGTGAACAGTAAACCTTAGCATTCTGGGTTTGACACCTAACTGTGTGAAAGTGAGAGTTTGTGAGCCAGCTGTTGTATATTTGATGGCATGGTTTAATACGTGATGTTCTGGGGTGAACCGTCAAATGTAGGTGCTGGATGAGAGTGTGCATGTGGTTTAGATATCTAAAGACTTGCAGAGAGGGTCTCAAACCAACCAAAAGTGTGTGAGAGTTTGCGTAGTGAAGTGTGTAAACTGAACCCCTTTGTTGGGGTTTCTGTCAAACCATATACCTGCTCTTTATACACTAACACGACAAAGATGGGCCTGTTCTACACTCACACACCTACAGTGTGACTGTTTTTGCTATTTGGCAGCTGTTTATTCATGATGCATAGAACAAAGATGTAAATGATCACTGCACACTATGTCTAAATGGTCACATGTTTCACATATTTTGTAGGTCAAGACACATATTTGGAGTCCCTGTAACACACACCGGTCACACACAGATGATTTCACACAATGACAGATTAACCTTTGAACTTTACAGATCCTTTAGCAGGCTGAAGTTCAGTAAGGCACTTAATGGTATGCATTCACAATCATTATGCGGAAATTACACGTTGCTTAACTATGCACTGTAAAAAATGTGGTGTGAGGTCATTTAAGAAAAATGTTTGGAATGTGGTAACATCTACACTACTGTTCAAAAGATTTAGATTTTAATGTTTCGTTTGTTTGTTTGTTTTTAAGAAGTCTTTTATACTCGTCAAGGCCACATTTATTTGCTCAAATACTGTTAAAACAGTAATCTTGTGAAATACTGTTTAAAACAATGGTTTACTATTATTCCTGTGGTGGCAAAGTTGAATTTTCAAAGTCTTTACTGTCACTTTTTATCAATTTAACATATTCTTCCTGAATAAACATCAACTTATTTAACTGACCTCAAACTTTTGAACAGTAGTGTTTATTGTTCCAAAATATTTAAGAAATAATCAACATATTATCCCATTTCTGAAGATCATGTGACACTGTAGACGGGAGTATTAACGGTGAAAATTTATTACTGTTTTATTGTATTTTAAATAATAAATGCAACTTTGATGAGCATAAGAGACCCAAAATAAAAATAAATTAAACATTACAATTTTACTATTCCAAAACTTTTAAACAGTAGTGTACATTATCTGGTAAATTCAAGTCAAAATATTAGTTAATATAGTTAAATATAATGAATATAATAACTAAAACTATTACATTGGGTTATACAAATACACGATTACATTAGGTTATACAAATACATTTTTTTAATGCAATAAATTAGTATTCATTCATAAAATGTACACATATCTAAATACTAATGTCATGTGACAATGTTAAAATATATTAATGTTATTTATTATTTTTATACATTTAGAAAAAACATTTCTGAATAAATTGTATACAAAAAAGTACATTAAAAACAAATGGACATCTTCATATTCAATAACATTTTAATTCTGAACAAAACTACTTAAGACAATATTGCAACAAGTATATTTGTTGCCTATTAAAAAAAATAATAATAATTTAAAAAAAAAAAAAGTACACTACCCATCAAAAGTTTTTAAACAGTAAGTTTTTTTAAAGAAGCCTCTTCTGCTCACCAAGCCTGCATTTATTTGATCCAAAATACAGCAAAATCAGTAATATTGTGAAATATTTTTACCATTTAAAAAAACTGCTTTTTAGTTAAATTTATTTTAAAATATTTATTCCTGGGAATTAACTTTCAACTTTAGTCTTCAGTGATCCTTCAGAAATCATTCTAATATGCTGATTTGCTGCTTAAGAAACATTTTTATTATTACTATGAATATTTTAAACAGCTGAGTATTTTTTTCCAGGATTCTTTGAGGAATAGAAAGATCCAAAGATCAGCATTTACCTGAAATAAAAAGCTTTTTTGTAACATTACATACTATATCGTTCTAAAGCTTAGAGTCAGTATCATTTTTGGTGGTGGGGAAGAAATTATAGAAATTAATATTTTTATTTAGCAAGGACAGACCCATTGGACCCATTCTTTAGAATCATGAAGGTCTTGAAGTCCGATATCAGTGCCTGTTGGATCTATCCAACAAAAAAAGAGAAAGAGAAAGAATGTAGTAAAGTTTGGCCTAAGGGAAGAAGAGTACCTCAGGGAGAAAACGGCTAAATACCTTCCCTTTCAAAGAACTTCTAGTTTTTGCTCCTCACACGGACCACCTTTGATTTCCAAAGTTCAAAAGCCTATGGGCTTTCCAAACAATACCCACATGCAACTACACCCAAGAGAAAAACACACAAACACACACAAAACCCCAGACCCCCTTCTTTATTTGAAAGGGGTACATGGCCCCCTCCAGGCAGGCTCTATTCATCCAGCATGTATCTGCCTCATTAGGGCTATTAGCATGGGTGAGACGAGGCGGGGTAATTTATCTAATCCTGCTGTGAGGACACACAGACACATGGAAGGGAGACAGATCCAGGCCTCACACAGGTCACGACACCTCTGTGGTCTTGTTAAATCAAGATTTATTACCATAGTTGGAATTATGGCACACGCACACTTCAGTGTCAACATACTAAGTCAACTGTGTTCAATGTAAAGGGCTGCTGGTGTACTAAAGCTGCCATTTTGATTGACATGTGGGTTAGAAACAGCAAACTAATTAATATCTTTGTGTACAGGACAGAGAGAAAAGAGAATATGACAGAAGCATTAGAATGAATCTACTAAAATACACCACACTGAGAGCATTTAGCTTTAGACTAATGTTAATTTTGTCTGCAGGTGTGTTTTTTTAATGCGCGCAAAGTGCAGATGTATATTTCTTTACATATTAATAGACACTGTTACATTCAAAATCAATGTACAAACTATTTAAAAATGTCCTACATCATCCACTGGAACACCGCTCTCTCGTGAATGTGCGCATGACAGTTAGCGGAAGCTAGAGATTACAGTTTATAAAGTTTTAATTTTGGATATTTTTTTCACACAAATGAATCACTTCACTTCAGGAAGTTTTATTAACTCCCCAGAGTCAAGTGGAGCACTTTTTATGATGGATGGATGCACTTTATTTTCAAAATCTCAACAGCCATTCACTGCCATTAAAAAGCTTGGAAGAGGCAGGAATTTTTTTTTTTTTTATGTATATATAATTCTGACTGTATTCGTCTGATAGAAGAAAGTCATATACACTTAGGGTTGCTTGAGGGTGATTAAATCATGGCATAATTTTATTTTGGGGTGAACTATGCCTTTAAGGATTTATTATTAAAAAAGGAATTTATTTTTACAAAAGTTTAAAAAGTTTATGTTTTATTGTATTCATTAAAGGTTTATTGTTTAAAATATTTATAATGATACTGTAGAAAATATTCATTAAATATCATGTGTTTAAAATACTTTTAATGATTTATTGTTTAAAATATGCATTAAAGATTTACTGTTTAAAACATATATACACTAGCAGTCAAAAGTTTTAGAACAGTAAGATTTTTTTTTATGTTTTTAAGAAGTCTCTTCTGCTCACCAAGCCTGCATTTATTTGATCCAAAGTACAGCAAAAACAGTCAAATTTTGAAATATTTTTGCTATTTAAAATATCTGATTTCTATTTGAATATATTTTCAAAAGCATTATTATTATAGAATTTTTTCAGGTTTCTTTGATGAATAGAAAGCTCAGAAGAACAAAATGTATCTGAAATAGAAATCTTTTGTAATATTATAAATGTCTTCAACATCACTTGTGATCAATTTAAAGCATCCTTACTAAACAAAAGTATTAATTTCTAGAATTTCCCAAAAATAAAATAAAATAGTAAAAGTCTTAAATATTTTTACTATTTAAAACAACTGATTTCTATTTGAATATATTTTAAAATCGAATTTATTCCTGTGATTTCAAAGCTGAAATTTTAGCATCATTACTCCAGTCACATGATTTGCTGCTCATTAAAAAAAAAAAAAAAAAAAAAAATAAATTATTATTTTTATAGATTTTTTTCAGGTTTCTTTGATGAATAGAAAGTTCAGAAAAACAGAATTTATCTGAAATAGAAATCTTTTGTAACATTATAAATGTCTTCATCATTTATTTCCTTAAAATAAAATAAAATAAATTTATAAAGTAAAAGGTACAGTGTATAATATTACAAAAGCGTTTAATTTCAGATAAATGATCATCTTTGGATCTTTCTATTCAAAAAATCAGTTTTAAATATTGATGATGATCACTTTTTGAACCGCAAATCAGCATATTAGAATGATTTCTGAAGAATCATGTGACACTGAAGACTGGAGTAATGATGCTGAAAATGTAGGAATAAATTATATTTTAAAACATATTCAAATAGAAAGCAGTTATTTTAAATAGCAAAAATATTTTACAATTTTACTGCTTTTGCTGCATTTTGGATAATAAATCCAGGCTTGGTGAGCAGAAGAGACTTAAAAATGTATATATATATATATATATATTACTGTTCAAAAACTTTTGACTAGTAGTGTATATTTTGTGTTACTGTTTTTTTTTTGTTTTTTTTTTTGCATAAAAATGTTATGAAGATTTATCGTTTAAGACACTGTTTAAAATATGCATTTCTTTGTTTATTTGCTCGTGTCAAATCGGGTAGAAATGGTTCTCGGTGTACATTTCATGTCCACACACCTATAAATGATTTTCAAAATTCCCACAATTCAACAGGTCTCCCTAAATGCAAATATCTTGGACAGTAGCACTTACAAGCTGCGCGCTCTAGAAAGCCACACACACTGTTCCTAATTAAAGATCTCGTTCTCTCAATGTGCCGTACGCACACCTCGTCACGCTGTAAAATGACTAATCAGAACATGCAATGAGTGAAATGGAAACACACACACTCCCACAAAGCTATAAACACACCGGTTATTAGGTCTTTAAGGTCATAATTAGAAGCAAACCGCTAGGCAGGTTTTGGGCTGTAAACGCAACCCAGAACAAATTGGACGGGGTAATCGGGGGGGGGAGTTACGCCCACCAGAACAGATGGAGAGGAAGGCCCCGCCGTCCCACAGGGGTCTCAGCTGGCAGCCATAGGAACGCTAGACACATATGCACCAGTTTAGCCTTTTTAGCAATGAAAAGAGAGAAGCTGTCATTCGTTTGATATTAGCCTGACCCTATTACACCAGTTTAAAAGACAGCACTCTCCAGGGACAAACCGATGCCTATAACAGCAATCAAACGGACGGTTGAATGAAGAGGAGAACAGGAAACGAGTGACGGAAGGGGATGGGAATCAATCTCAGACTGATTTCACATGCTTCAAGTTTGTTGTCAATGCTGTATTTAGCATTCAAATGAGGGTGCGCCGAATAAACGCTAGCGACGTCGCAGGTCAATGCAGGGTGACTGAAGCACATTATAACTTTTTACACAAGGATATCTTTCACCTCAACGCTATAAAACTGAGTGATTTTACGCTCGACTCTTATGCTGAAAGTTAAAGAAACCTGTACTAACGTACACAAAGGGCCAAAACACACTTCAGTCACACTTTATAAAGGTATTAGCATCATTTTTTGGAGGGAGACTGTCTAACTTTAATCTGATGTTTTGAGCAGATTGGAGCATAATGCTTTCGCATGCTAGCTAGCGTACGTTTACACTCAGACGCTTCGGCTGTAATGAGTGTTATTAGCGTGTTAATTCAATGTTGCGCTTCTGAAAGACGGGGTGGAGAGGTCAAAGAGAAACATTGAGGCGGCACTATACAACCGCCACACACAATACACTCTCTTAACAGCCCAGTTAACATCCCACTGACCCGCCTCTACACACACACACACAC
The DNA here is from genome assembly GCA_019740295.1 of Labeo calbasu. NCBI lineage: Eukaryota > Metazoa > Chordata > Actinopteri > Cypriniformes > Cyprinidae > Labeo > Labeo calbasu. The sequence goes on from JAHKKF010537451.1 coordinate 8,729, forward strand.
TGTCTCCTGCTCTGACTGGTTGTGATTAGCACTATGATGCTGCATAATGCTGTAATCGAGCTTGTATTGGTCTCAGGAGAGACCCCCGAGAGTGCTGGGAACTGGGACCACCCTCTGGTTCTCCTGAGAACCTGAACGCACATACACATTCAGGGCTGTAATGATGAGCTATAATCACCTATCTCTGCTACCACAGACGAGCTGGTGATAAACTAATGTGTGATATTGAGATAAAGAGATAAAAGAGGGGCGGAGAGGAGGAAAATGGGAAAAGAAAGAGTGATGGATTAAAGCGGGACAATGGCATGGGAAGATCTCCACTAGAAGGATTCCATGCTGGCTTGGACTTGAAAATAAACCTATAGAAGAGCTGTGAAAATTAAAATCTCAAATTAATTTCGACTCAATGTAAATACAATACAACAACTGAGTGTTGGATAAAGATACTTAATATTGAGTTACTCCCTAAAAAAGTAACTGATTGGATTACTCATTTACTTTTTATAGAAAGTAATGCGTTACGTTACTTTTATGTTACTTTTGCGTTACTTTTTCTCATCTGGACTGGGCTTGCTTGGGTTTTTTTATATAAAAAATTAATATGTTTGGCAAAAGTAAAAGTCCTTTTACACCTACAATAAAAAATAAGCCTCAGATTGACAGAAATGTAAGTTCAATTAATTATTGCAAGTTTGTCTTAATAATAAGCATATATAATAAAAGTATTATTTAAAAATGTTTTAAAATATATTAATTTATTTATTCTATGAACCCAAGTACGTCATTACACTGGTGTAAAAACTGTGTACTAAATAAATACTGTAGCACACAGAAGAGATTTCTGCACATTACATTAAGCAATTTGTATATTGTATATAAAATTGAAGGTAAAAAAAAAAATGTTTGTTTGTTTATTTATTTATTTATTATATTTTTTACAACTGATTTGACAGCTTTTATATAACATAAAATATACAGTGTATATACTACCGGTCAAAAGTTTAACAGTAAGATTTTTAATGTTTTTTTAAAGAAGTTTCTTCTGCTCATCAAGCCTGCAAATATTTTTACTATTTAAATAACTGTTTTCTATTTTAATACATTTTAAAATATAAGTTAGTCCTGTGATTAAAGCTAAATTTTCAGCATCATTACTCCAGTCTTCAGTGTTACATGATCTTTCAGAAATCATTCTAATATGCCCATTTCCTGTTCTTTGATAAACAGGTCCAAAGATCAGCATTTATCTGAGAAAAAAAAAGAAAAAGGAAAAGGAAAAAAAAAAGCATTTTTAACATTATACACTATACCATTCAAAAGCTTTGAGTGAGTAGAATTATTATTATTTTTTTGGGGAAATAAATTATAGAAATTATTACTTTTATTTATCAAGGATGCTTTAAAATTAATCAAAAGTGATGATAAAGACATTTATAATGTTACAAAAGCTATTTCAGATAAACGCTGTTTTACTGAACTATCCATTTATCAAATTCACCTGAAAAAAAAAAAAATCTACTCCGCTGTTTTTAACGTAATAATAAATGGTTTTTTTGACTGGAGTGGGATCATGTGACTGGAGTAATGATGCTAAATACTCAGCTTTGAAATCACAGGAATAAATTCGATTTTAAAATATACTCCGATAGAAAGCAGTTATTTTAAATCGTAAAAATATTTCTACATTTTACTGTTTTTGCTGTACTTTGGATCAAATAAATGCAGGTCCGGTGAGCAGAAGAAACCTCATTTAAAAAAAAAAAAAAAAAACATTAAAAAACTTTTGACTGGTAGTGTATATTTGGTTAAAACATCTAAAATGTAGCCATTTTTTCAGAATAGGTGGGAGGTTAATTGATCAAGACATGCTAATAGTGTTTACACTGAGACAGGCAGGGCACCATGTGCTGATCTGAGCTCATGAATATCAAACACCTTCAAAGCCCTCGGCCCTCCTCTCCTCTCCCCTCCCCAAGGGTCTTCATTGTCCGCCGGAGGTCCCGAGGGCCCGCTAGAGCAACAGTGCAGACGCGTCGACAGAGCCCAGCTCAACAGGTTTCAACACACTGCCTCAGTCCAGACCAATACTAGAACCAGAAACCCTGCCCTCTGCAAAAAACGACTGCGAGAGAGGCTCAATTACGTAAACTCCCCCCCTGTTTATTGTGTTTATGGTAAACTGTCTGCCGAGGAAGAACTGCTGCGGAAAGATAGCGGTTACAAAAACATTTTAATGAGGCAAGAAGTCGTTAATGACACGTACAGCCGCCTCGAACAACGACACGTGAAAGCACGCCTGGAATTCGCCAAGAACTGGGAGGTTTTCGCACAAAATAATGATTTTCTAATGGTATTTTTAATCCAAACCTTCCCTCAAGTGCACAGTTGGTCTGAAAACAAGCTGCAATCATTAGCAAACCTTGTTGTTTTTTCGTCTGAGGAAAATAGTTCGCTTTCAACAAGCAGGAAGCTTTTAAAGTTGAACAGCCTCTTCATCACAGACATTAATCACTGGATAGAAGTTCAGGAGATTGCCTGAGAGTTATTTTGAAGAAAAAAAAATGCCATGGACTGTAACACAGGGATAATTAATCAAATGAATTCATTTTATGGTGATTTTGGAAAATTAATGTTGAAAATTATTTGGGCTGATTGACTTGCAAAGTTTGGAGAGACTTTTTTTTATGAATGTAGCCCGAGCTGAAATGCATCTGACAGATGCGCGCACACGTATACACACATCCAATTAACAAGCCTTTCACGATAATTTACTGTCAAGTGTCAGCTCAGCTGGAGAAATTTAATATAAAGTGATCTGTGTATCTTGGCAACCGGTACCATGACTAAAGGACTGAAATGAATAGATGAACAGGTGTATTTCCATTCCCCTCACTCACTTTTCAGTCCCTCGTTCTTTCGCTTCATCTCTGCATGTGTTCGCTCTCTGTGACGTCTTGATGTATTGATGTTTCAATAAAAGATACAACATGGCTATGTTTGCACAATCAGTGTTTGAGATTTATTTCCTAACAGGTGACTACTTTGAAAGCTACAATATAAGACTTTACACAATTCCATATCATGAAATAAAACCATATTTACATGTTTACACAAGACAGAAATACATGTTTACACTTTTTTAAAGGAAAAAAAAAAAAACTTTACTCATAGTATTTTTCACATTTTAGAATAATTTTAACTCATCAAAACTAATAACCCAATTTTGATGATTTAAAATTAATCTAAAATGTGAAAATTCTAACAAACTATGAATAAAGTTTGTTGTTGTTTTTTAAAGCAAGTTAATATACAATATCAGTTTATAAACCAACTTGTGTTGACATTTTTATACACTAAAATTTCATTTAAATTATTGAATTTATAACAACAATTTAACTGATTATTTAATCATTTTAAGAATTATTTAGAACCATGTGTACGTGTGTGTCTTACAGATGTGTGTGTCTTGTGAACTTTTCTCTTTTTAAATGTGACCCTGGACCACAAAAACTGTCATAATGGTCCATTTTTAAAAACTGAGAGATTGAATAAGGTTTCCATTGATGTATGGTTTGTTAGGATAGGACAATATTTGGCCGAGATACAAACAATTGAAAATCTGCAATCTGAGAATGCAAATAAATAAATAAATAAATAAATAAAATTATTGAGAAAGTTGTCTAAATGAAGTTCTTAGGAATGCATATTTCTAATCAAAAATTAACTTTTGATATGTTTTCTGTAGGAAATTTTAAAAAATATCTTCATGGAACATGATCTTTACTTCATATCCTGTGATTTTGACTCACATTGTTGGCTGTTGCTACAAATATACCTGTGCTACTTATGACTGGTTTTGTGGTCCAGGGTCACAAATGTGTGAAATGCATTATATTTAATGCCATTAAATGGCTTAATTATAGTTAAAGTATGTTTTAGCTTTCCATACTTCAACATTGTGCTGATCAATTTTTACCCAGAAATAAAACATTTGGCGTTTGAGCTACACTTTGTGTACAAAGTTCAATGAATACTAATGAGATTACATTGTTGCGTGACTTAACATGTTACCACACACACTCATAATACCACTAACAACTTTCCAACACATTCTGCAAAAGCACTGCACCGGTTGATAGAAGCACACGTGCACACAAAGAACGCCTTCTTTCTGTATGACATGTCTGCATTTTCAAAAGTAGTGAAAATCAGTTTACAGGACTGAATTTAAAATGGAATCGATACATCACAGACTAGAAAATTTGCCCCCACCTAAATTTTCAAGGAACTTCTCTATTAACGAGCTACACACACACACACAGCTTCTATGAATAGCTATTCTGGTTTTTCATAACCCAACTTCTAAGAACTTTGCAAGTCTAGCTACTACAAACCGGAAGAGTGTGCTTACAGTAGCTGACTAGAACATTGGAAAGCTAGTCAACTTTAAGCCAAAGCTGTCAATATTAGCAATACAAGCAAATTTCACTCCTCATTACATGGTACACACATGACATATTTGAAAAGAGAAAAGCCTTTGACAACAGTTTCCTAAACACACAAGCGTAATGACAGATCGGATCAAAACTCTCTCCTCCAAACATCTTTTATGGGAGCTGAAGGCAATGTTTGACACAGAGTTTCACTGTATTTATTTTTGACGGTAATAGTTTTGGCATTTTAAAGTAAACATTTGTGTAACACAAAAATACAATCCAAAGCTATTCATATGCAGTCAAATGCATATGATGACGAGTAAACACGACTCCAAATTCCTCAAACAAACACACAACCTCCCGCAACACCTCACTGGAATTATATTTGATCTTTGCTGTTTGGTATCAAGATTTTACATTTAGCACCAACAAAATGCATTATGCAACCTGCGTATATCCTAATGATTTTTGGCATAAAAGAAGAAAAAAAAAAAAAAAAAATCAATAATTTTGACTCATATTGCTACAAATATACCTATGCTACTTATGACTGCTTTTGTGGTCCAGGGTCACAAATGCGTTAAATGCATTATATTTAATGCCATTAAATGGCTTAATTATGGTTAATTAAAGTATGTTTTAGCTTTCCATACTTCAACATTGTGCTGATCAATTTCTATTAAGGAATTATATTTGATCTTTGCTGTTCGGTGTCAAGGTTTTAGATTTAACACCAATGCTAACGCAACAAAACGCGTTGTTTTGCGCAATACGCAAACTGCGCCAACACATCAGTCAAATTTGCTACCTGTCAAGCTGTTTTCCCTTCCGCTAAGGCATCCGATTTTGTCACATGTCCGAGAGAAACACACTTCACTATACAGGTGCCAAAAGTGCCCTCTATTTTCTTTGTTGCGACATGTCCGGTAATCCATTGCTTTAAATTAGAAACTTTTGGTGTCAATACACTGATGCAAAAGCCATGGGAATTTAAATCGTCTTTAAAATATCTACTGTATTTGAAAAAAAAAAAATGGCTCTTGTGACAGTTATTTTATTTTATAACGTCAGGTTGATGTTGGACCCCAAAAAAAATAAAGACGTTGTACAGTGGCTGAGAATTAAGGTCGGGTTGGCATCAGTATTTGCAATGCTATCTCATGACCAATTCATACGTACTTTACGAGGTGGCTAATTTCGATTTCGATTTAGGGGTGGATTTAGGTGTAGCTCATTTGTACAAATTCATACGTATTGTGCAGTTCGTAAAATCTGTACGTTTTCGCTAACATCGTATAAATTTGTACGAGTAAGGTCGTACAAATTCGTACGAATTAGCCACCTCATAAAATATGTATGAATTTCCGTGATATCGGGTTCACATTTCACATTAATCTGACGTTGACTTAACGTTGGATTTTGGTTACACAACCTAAAAACAACAAAATATCAACGTCAGCTGACATCGGTATTGGACATCAAATTAACTTTGAAATTAGACATTGACTTGACATTGAATTTTGTTCACCTGACATCACAACTGAAATGTAACCAACTATTAACATTTTATGACGTGTGCCTGCTGGGTTTACTCACCCTTGTGTTGCTCTAAAGCAATAAGACCGCTGTTTATCTTCAAAAAACAAATGGGTATTTTTGCTCAAATTTATTGAGAGATTTCTGTTCCTCCAACAAAAGTCCATGCCAAAACTTTGATGCTTCAAAAAGTTCATTAAGACATTGTGAAAGTAATTCATATGAATCGAGTGTTTAACGCAAGTCTTCTGAAGAGACACAATAACTTTACATGACAAACACATTTAATTTAGAAAGCTCAACCATACTTCCTTGATCCATAAGAACATTTATTGGTTCTTTCCGAAGCTCAATTACGCTTACTTGACACGCGAGAACAAACCTCATTGTTTTTTCATGCGTTTAAGAAGGGCGTTTGTGATTACCATATTTGATGTACTCTACGTATGTATTTTGATCAACGTTTATGTGCAAATAAGCAATAATGTCTTTTTAGAAGACTTGACTTCAACCGTTGATTCATAGGGATTACTTCTACGATGTATTTATAAACTTTTTGAAGCGCCAAAGTTTCAGCATGAAGGACTTTCAATGGAGGGACAGAAATCTCTGGAAATGTCCTCATTGTTTATTTGACAAATAAAACTGGTTGTTAAAGAATGTAAATAAATGATGCAATCTAAAAGTTGTCTAGTTGTCTAGTTCTTTTTTTGGTCCGTTCTTTCTTTTCCCGTCACTTTGCTCTGTAGTGTCTGAATAACCACACTCTTTAAATAAGTAAGCCTTTAAAAGCAGTTTCAAAAAAGCGGTTTGGAATTTAAACTTATAGATACAGTCATTTGTTTTAAGGCCAAACATCTAAAGCTATTCACCAATGCTGTCAAACATCTAGAAAATTTGAATTAACAACTCCAACCTCCTGCAACACTCCAATTAGAATTAGACTTGATCTTGGCTGTTTCCATTGATTGGCCATTTATCCATCACACAAAAGCCAGCCTGGACAATGCCTCCAAAAGCCCACCACTGCACCAAGACCGCGAAACACACACGCTCAGAAACACACACTCACTCCAAGGCGTCACCTGAGCCTGAAACACTTCACTTGAAGAAAGAAGAGAAGACCTTTGGAAGAGAAAGGCCTTAATTAATATTAAGAAGGGTAAGCGGGCCGCTCAGCTGACGAACTGCGGAGTCTGATCGCCGTATTGTGAATAATCGGTGTAGCTTTCATAAAGACGTACTGTACCGTGGAAAACTACTTTAAATCGGTGTATCAAATGCCCTCTTGTCTCCTTTCCGTTTGAGGCAGCTCAGCATTTAAGTCTATGGAACAAAGGTAAACAAAGCGACATTAACGGTCAGGGTACTTGAGATGAGTGAGAATTAATTGAGCATTAATGAAATGCCCTATACAAACAGTCTTCCACCCATACATAGAGAGTCAACCTATCCATAAAAGAGGTAAAGGGTGACTGGCGTTCGTCTGAGGGTGTGGTCTGAAGTTACTGTTGTCGACTGTAATAATTTAAGCCTCCAGGATTAGGTCTGAATGGCAGACGGCGTTGTACCTCAAGTACGACTTTAATCTTCAGCACACAAACACACACACGCACATACACGAGTCAGTCCAACTATTACACCTGCAATTAGTTTGCCCTCAGTCAACGTTAGGGGTAATTTTAGGCCATTGTGTGGAAGAATACTGTCAGTGCGGAGAGAGATAGGGGCATATTCATGTCATTCTGGAGAGAGAGAGAGTGTGCTATCAACTAGATTCAGTTCCAAAGAAACTGTGAGTAGTGTTTGCCCGTGCACAACTGATGCTAGGGTTGTCCACAGCATGTGACTATGAGGATGCAAGCTTGTTCCGGGTAGTTGCTACAGTTTTTTGGGGGTGGTTGCAGTTGGGTTGCTTACTCGAATCAATTACTCTGAATTCTGAATTTAAATTCTGAATTGCGGATGTATACTGTTAAAGTGCACTACATAACTCTTCAGTCTCTTCAGGAAGTGGGTTTTTTTTTTTTTTTAACAAGGGATTACACTATAAAAAGTTTTCACCAGTTTCAACTTGAAAACTTAAATTTAACAGCTGCCTTAAAATTTTAAGTTAAATCAACTTAAAACCCATACCTACCCATACCACCAAACCTGTCCCATATCCCACCTCTATAGCAGTAAAAGTGTTTTGCAATACAATGAGACCACAATAGTACATTGAACTTATTTTTGATGCAAGTACATAGTAGTTAAGGCCACCTAACATAAAGTGTGACCGAAATTACTTGTAGTTTTAAGTTGATTTAACTTAATTTTAAAGGCAGCTGCTAAACTTTTTAAGTTCAGAAGTTTTTAAGTTGAAACTGGTGAAAACTTTTTACAGTAAGCGGAGGGACATGTAATGGTCACTCTAATTATTTTATAAGTAATTTTGCAGTTTATGTTCAAGTGTTCCTGAGTAGTGTATAGTCATTTTGAACACTTAAGTAATTTATTTATTAACTTGCCTATTAATGTAACCAATTTACAAATTATGTTAAAGGAGACATCTAGACACAACCACCCTACAATGATAAAAAAAAACTCCTTTTTTTTTTTTTAAATTCACACAAAAATCTAAACAGCCTCAATTATCAAGCTGTTTAATTTTCTGAGCAGTATGACATCATAATGCTCAGGCCCCGCCCACGGCCGCTGACGGACTGTCCCGTGTTAGCATAGTTTGTATGCCAGTTGTACGCTGTCTGCCATTTTCTCTGCAACTGAGCAGCTGTAGCTGTCAGTGTCTTGTAAGCAATGCAGGTGTTTTGTATTAGGATGTAAAAGTGAACATAAAAGTCTTTATTTTCTCCTGACATCAGAGCAACTGAGGACGCGGTGGATTATTTTTGTTTTTAATGGTAATGCACCACCAAATACATAAAAACAGAAGAGAGGGGTGGGGTCAGCAGTAGCTCATTATCATTTAAAGAGTCATGCACTGATGTGGGTCACAGTGAACAGAGCTGTTTCTGACAAGGTAAAACGGGTGTGATTTTACACGACCATTGAGGAATTTTACTGAAGATACTAAAGAATCATACCAACGTCTGGAAAATGGGCATCTGATGTCCCCTTTAAATATCCCCAACATAATTACACCAGAGTTATTATTGCTAACTAAAACTAAAACCATTAAACTTACAGTTTTGAGATAGCTGGCAGCATTTCTCTTTTTTATTTAGTTTAACCTAAACAATAATACACAATACTGTAAAATATATATATATATATATATATTTTTTTTTTTTTTTTTTTGAAGTTGTAAAGTGGAGTACATTTTACAAGAAAATACTATTTACTAAAAAAAAAAGTTTAATTCAGTGCCATTACTTGCCTTTCAGTGTTGCCAAGTCTGTGGTTTTCCCGCAGCTCTTGGGCTACTTTAACACTGTTGTTGCAGGGTATTTATCATGTCCGTGCATTGAAGTGACCCAAATAATGTGATATTTAGCCCTTGGAATGCAAATTTTACCAGAGGAACCCTGCGAAAAACATGTATTTTAACCCCCGAAATGGGATTTTTACCACCAAAATGCAAACCTGGCAACCCTGTTGGCATTTTCAATTGTGTGTGAGATTTACTAAAATTTCTGAGTGAAAAAAAAACTTTTTTCAGTGTATAAATTAAAACTAAAAGGCATTTAAAAACTAATTAAAAAGACAAAAACACAAAATTACTCAAACTTTTTTTAAGTTATATTTTCGGCTTTTATGCCTTTAATGGACAGGACAGTAGAGAGAAGACAGGAAAGCATTGGACGGAGAGAGGGAAGCAGGTTCAGCAAAGGACCTCGAGACGGGAATCGAATTCGGGTCACCACGAACACAACTGCGCAGTAACCACAAGGTTACTGGTGCTGACAAAATTACTAAAACTTTAACTAAAATTAAAATAAAAGAATACAAAAATAAAATCAAATTTAAAATATTAAAAACTGCACTATAATAGTATATCAAAGATACTAAAGTAACCCTGAATTACTCTGCGATAGAGTGATATCTTTGCTCTTCCTGTTCTTATTCATATCAACAAACTACAAAAAGCAGATTAGTCAGAAACAGAATTTCCCATGAACAAAAATCAAAGTATATGAAATGTGGTGCTGTCAATTCAAGTTTTGAATTCTATGAATAGCCAGGAAAATAAATGTGAAGCGCTGGATCTGGGATGCGATTAGAAGCTAAAATTATCAGATTAGGGCTGACTTATTTAGGGCACATCGTGTGCAAATTCACCAGATAGGTCAATAATGCTGGGAATGGTCAGTGGAAAAGAACTTGATGGCTCCATACAATCAAAGCATAAGGACATTATCAGTTACACAATACGTTATATCGCAAAATATGTGTAAAACACCTATGAAAATAGAACAAAACACCTATCAATATAAAACATTTCTTTAAAATAACACAATATGCTGTGTCTAATTTTTACAGGCTTTTCTTAGAGTGAACAAATTTAGGCAATTGTATCAAAAACCCCATTTCAGTTTCTTACAGAGTGCAGAAAACAAGCTAGAGAAGGGGACAAAGTTGTGTTCGCATATAAAAGCTTTGGTTTTGTCCGCAACAGCCTGATTGAGTGTTCTGAACAAAACATTCAGAGCCACCAAGTAACTCTATAAAGAGCCTGGTGTCAAAGAAAGAATTCATACAGGTCTAAATATGAGCTCCATTTCCACACACACACACACACACGTCTGAAGCCAAGACAGTGCGTCTCTTTTTCATTAGGGCCATTGTGCTGGATGAGACAGATGGAGTGAGAGAGAGAGAGAGAGACGGTGCCTGAGGTACAGATTTAGATGTCCTTCATTGTGCTTACACGAGTATTGTCTTGTCAGACGCGTTTAGGAGTGCTCTGCATTACTTAACACAAGGGAGAACACAAGCGAAAGACAGAGACAGACAAAAAGAAGGGGTTATGTTCTTCTGCATGATGGTCTTTTAAATGTACAGCTGTGCATCAAATTACATGAGAAAACAAAGAGGAAAAATTAGTAAATCATAAGCATCACAAAAGCCTGGAAGGCTTTGTGCATAAACACAAAAGAATACATAATATACATGTCATAACAGTTTTATTACATTGTTATTACACAACTCCAGAAGTTGTTATAACTTAAGGTTTTCTTACATAATTTCTTCTGTGTGTGTGTGTTACATATTATTATTATTTTGCTTTTATCACTATATACATCTATGTCTTTCCGGCAGCAGCAGTTGTTGTTGGTAAGGTGCCACTAACCTGTCTGTCCAGACAACGTCCAATCCCAAAAAACAACACAGGAGCAGGATCACGGATACAGGATCACTCCCTCTCACCCTCTGCCTCTCTCTCTCTTTGTCTTTGACTTTCTCTCACTCCTACACATCTACACAACACAATTTCACAACACAATCAAACACCAGCAAACCCATATGCATGCATACTGACATCACACAAAATGGTGGCAGAGGTTTCGGGCATAATTACTGATTTTGCATAAGACAACACAGACAAGTTCAATAGACATTAGCTGTGTGTTGGCATATGCAAAATCAATCTGGCCGTTTTTCTTAATTCTACTATTTCTCATCATACAAGACTTGTATGTCATCACAGTATTGCACTGTACCTATGAGTGTGTGTGTGTGTGTGTGTGTGTGTGTGTGTTAATTGTGTGGTCAGCTGCATGTTTAACTAAATATTAGTATTACAACCTCCTGTAAAGACTTAAGTAAAAAAAAAAAATCTTAGGAAGTATGGGTGTGTTTTGTCTGTTTGATCATTCCTCATGTGATCACTGAAAAAACAAAAATGTCATTAAAACTGTGAATGTGATCTGTCGTTTGGGTGATATAAGCCACATTGAGAATGCAGGTGGACACTTTGTGCAGATGTCCTGAGGTAAAGTTACAGAAAGGTGACATCAGTTGTATCTAGTGTTTGTGAGATGTGATCTTTAATTTATTTATCAAATTTAGTTCTAGGCTGTGTGCCTGTGTATGACCGTAGGCACTGCATGTATCAGCAACAAAATACCTGTCTATCATAAAGTCACTGATCGCATCAATAATTTGGTCTCTTTAGCCCTCAGCATGTCCAAGAGCATGGCTGAAAATGTTTGCGCGTGTGTGACAATGCCTAGCAATGCTATCAAGTTTTATGAGATACTGGAGCAGAGAAATCTTTTATTACAGATATGTTCAGCTAATTCCTTCTAAGACAGTTAACCATGGTTTTATTGCAGTAAAAGTGTAGTAATCATTTTTTGGCATATTGATTATTATTTGTATAACCACAGTTTTACTATGGTTAACCTATGGTTAGTGTAGCAAAACCATGGTTAATTTGTGGCTACCATAGTAACCATGTTTTTTTTTTTATTATTATTTGAGGTAAAACCATGGTTAATTTTCATAAGGGCAATTACTATTCAATGTCCAAAAGACTAATTTGCAATGCACAACATAAACACCAAGTCTGCATTGAACAAAATCAGTATTCAAGAACTGTAAATCACACCTAGCAATTGATTCCAGTATCATTTAATGTTAGCATGTGGCTACCAGCCTAACTGCTCTGCACATTTTGTATGTTTCTGAATCTGACACACTCAGTTCAGTTCATGGATCTTTCTCCTAACCAGCTGATGATTTGAATCAGGTGAGGTAAATGAGGGAGACATACAAAATGTGCAGAGCAGTGGGCCCCGAGGACTGGAGTTGAGAACCACTTGTCTAGACAAATCGTACAAAATCTTACATGAGTTCGAACAAATTCGCAAGAATTAGCCACCTCGTAAAATATATATGAATTGGTCGCGAGATAGCTTTGGAAGGGTGCATATCATAGATATGTACAGCATACATAGATGGCAGATTCGAAAGCTTTAGACAACCTTTCACAGGTGAGAATGTGTTGATTTGTGTTTTTATACACATAACCTTGAATATCACATATGAATATTACAGGTTTTAAAACTATGGTAACTTTTTAATGTTGTATTAGCTAACACCTTGTTGTATTGTATTTGTTTACCAATATCATCTGCTAAAATCTATTGCAATTCTAGATATTCATACTCTTCATGTTCACGAACCAGCTTTGACTTTTCCAATATGGCGGATGGCTAACATATCTAGCAGCTCATAGAAACAGCTGCTTATGAGGAAGCAATGTAATATATTTACAGTAGTCAACATTTGAAGTGAATCAAAAAAAGTTCAAAGTTGTCCTAAGGCAGGAACGGGTATTGTGTTGGTTTCAAGACAACTTTGATGAAAGGTTTTGATCCACTTCAAATGTTGACTACTGTATATATGCATGTGTGTGATACTGCCTTTGTCACAATTCAAAATGAAAAATATCACACAAATTAATTAAATTATAAGAAAATAACCAGTGTTCCGATATCGCCCTTTCGTTAAAGCTTTTTAACTTGTCCAAATAAACTGAATCAACTAAATGTATCAAATGTCTCAATGTTACATGAGAAAGAGCAGACATTAGGAGGGTTTGATTTTTACCTCACCTCGCTTGGCTACAAAGCTGTGTGCTTAAATAATGTGACATTAAAAACAGCGATGTAGCGTTCTGTCACGGTACATTGCTACTTTAGCTTGTTACTGGAAAAACCACTCTGTTTTGAAAACAGCCAAGCTACTGTCCCACTACTGAAAGATTTAGATTTAGCCAAGTTATCAGCGTCAATACTTTTGGTTAATACTGAAAACAACAAAGATTGACAGTTCAAAAGACCCAAAACAATGACTAACTTTTCTCTAGTTTTAAAAATCTTGCACCTGCTACAGTGATTATAGCATTTATAATACAGATAGGGCTGTCAAACGATTAATAGTGATTAATCGCATACAAAATAAAAGTGAGTTTGCCTAATATATGTGTGTGTACTGTGTGTAATTATTTGTATATATAAAAACAAACACATTCATGTATATATTTAAGAAATATTTACAAGTATATGCATTTATTATAAGTTTTATATATTTTATATTATAAAATATGTTTGCATAATATATATATATTTTTTTAGGCAAAACAAATGCCTTTTTTGCTAAAACTTTACAGCATGTACCTAAAAAAATAAACCCTGAGAATTACCCTGAGAAATTAAGCAAAAAGTATGACAACTGGCCTCTGTTAGGTCTGTATGAAAAAATGAAAGATAGAAAATATAGCCATCATTAAAAGCCAGATTATGGCTTAAATTTGAGACAGACACAGAGAGAGAAAGAGAAAGAGAGAGAGAGAGCAAGAAGTAGAGAAACAGAGGCCTGACTGGTTTTGGCTGATGTAAACTTCCGTGTTGAAAGAGACAAGAGGGAGAAAATTCCCTGGAATTCCACCGCACTGCTTCCTCCTGCTGAACGTCACCTGAGCTTCCAGTTCCCGAAAGTAAACAAAACACTCTAGCGCACACAGGGGAAAGTGGGGGTGGACAGAGGTGCACAGGAAAGAAAGGGGCAAGGAAGAGAAGAATAACAAGCATGGTGACATATGGACACATAGCACAATGTGTCACACATACACACATTTTGTCATGTCACTTTTTAAAGGAATTTCTTCCCCCGAAACTGAAAATCATGTCATTGCTTGCTTGTCATCATGTCATTCAGAAACCGTAAGATTTCCTTTTCTTGCATGGGACACTAAAGGAGTTATCTAACAGAATGTCCAAGGTGCCATTTTCCGGACAAAGTGAAGGTGTTGTCACTATTTCTACCTGATCTCATGAAAACGTACCTGTGGGAACATTTTTGAGAGACCATTAAGTACACATCACTGCAGTTTCCAACAGAAATGTCCACTAGAGGCGGTAAAACAGAGAGCACATGTAAGCGTCTTGGTACACAGTTCAATCCTTGAGTACCAATCCCGTAAAAAAACATGACTCATTCGCTTTTGTTCACACTATCAGGTAGGTTTAGGTGTAGTGCAGATGGTACGTTATTTTAAAACGTCACGGAGCATTAGAGTTATAGCGCCACTCAACGGAAATTTCAATTAATACTTGTAGCCCCACTCAGTGTTCGTTTCTGTTGGAAACTGCAGTGATATGTACTTATTGGTACGTATTTCGCATCTTGCATGAACGTTCCCACGATATGTTTTTGTCATGAGACAGGCTGCATCATTCATATACTGTATGTTTGTTTACTCATGGTTGCCTGATTGGAGTGAGATTTTAATGACATGGGCTGAATCAATCACATGCCCCTATTTTAGGTTTTAAAGACCCAACAAATAATTTTTCATCAATTCATCTTGATATTGCAATTTTACTCAAATACATAATGTTGCATTAGATCAACATTTCTAGAGGCATTTATACATACATGCATACATACATACATACAAAAAAAAAAATTGTTTCAACTCAAAAAAAATTTGTTACCCCGCTGACTTTTTAGTTTAGTCAACTAAAATATTCCAGTTGTCACTTAAGTAACTTAAACTTTCAAGTTGACTAAACTATAAAATTAAGGCAGTGGGGTAACAAATATTAAGTTGAAATAACCTTTTTTTTTTTTTTTTTACAGTGTACATACATACATACCAAGCATTTTAGGGTACAGCCGACAAATCACACATAGCAATAAAGCGGTTAAACGCCAAACATCAAAAGTTCACAAAAGACACACACCCAGTCACATATAATACATTGAAATGAAAGTTAGCTTCATCCTGTTTACATTCTGAGAACTTGATTGACTGACTTAATTTTACAGTCCTGTTCTATATGTATGCACATATTACAGTAAGTATTAACCCTAAACATAAAACTCATCCTAACCTTAAGTCTAGTAGACATCTTGTATTACCTTACACTGTAAAGAAGTGCAGTTAAAAAATTAATTTGGCAGCACCTGTTCTGCCTGTACATACTATGTACTTACTAAAGCAATTACAATAATTGGATAATAATTAACAATGAATATACTCCTAAACCCCTAATCCCTAATTTTAAAGGGATAGTTCAACCAACAATGAAAATTATCCCATGATTTACTCACCCTCATGCCATCCTAGATGTATATTACTTTCTTCTTTTATTATAGTTATATTAAAAAAAATGTTCTGGCTCTTCCAAGATTTATAATGGCAGTGGGCATTGAGAATTTGAAGTTCAATAAAGTGCCTCCATCCATCATAAAAATTACTCCACATGGCTCCGGTGGGTTAAAAAAGGTCTTCTGAAGAGAAATCATGTGTTTGTGTAAGAACAATTACCATATTTTCAACCTTATAAACCGTAATCTCTAGCTTCTGCTAACTGATGCAAACGGGTTCACGAAAACAAAACACTGGTCATTAATTAGAAGTACAAAATGAGGATTTGTAGAGAGTAATTTTGGAGAATTTCAATATAAGCCAAGAGGAGACTGGTTTTCTTTTGCTGTAAACAAAACTTGGTTCTCGCAAGACTAGCATATTCTCACCTACGTCATTCGCTGGACGCCACTCTCTTGTGAATACGCATACAACAGTTAGCGGATTCTAGAGATTACGGTTTATGAAGTTTTAAATATGGATATTTGTGACCCGGGACCACAAAACTAGTCATGAGATTAACACATCATCAGCTTAATAAATAAGGTTTCCATTAATTAGGAATAGGACAATATTTGGCGATGATACAATTATTTGAAAATCTGGAATCTGAAGGTGCCAAAATTAAAAAAACATTTAAATATTGAGAAAAATCGCCTTTAAAGTTGTCCAAATGAAGATCTTAGCAATGCATATTACTATTCATACATTTATGATAGGAAATTTACAAAATATCTTCATGGAACGTGATCTTTACCTAATATCCTAATGATTTTTGGCATAAATGAAAAATTTATAATTTTGACCCATACAACGTATTGTTGGCTATTGCTACAAATACACCCGTGCTACTCATGACTGGTTTTGTGGTCCAGGATCACATTTTTCTTATGCAAACATGTCGATTCACTTCAGAAGGCCTTTATTAACCCACTCCTCCGTGTGGAGTACTTTCTATGATGGATTGATGCACTTTTTGGGGCCTAAAAATCTCAACCACCATTCACTGCCGTCATAAAGCTTGCAAGAACCGGGACATTTTTTAATACAACTCTGACTGTATTCATCCGAAAGAAGAAAGTCATATACACCTAGGATGGCTTGAGGGTGAGTAAATCATGGGGTAATTTTCACCTTATAGTAAAGTACGCTTTTAGTACATGTACTGTAAAATGAAGTGCAACCATTAATCTTTAAGACTCTTTAAGACTATAACAACATCTTTAAGGCTATATAAATCACCTCTAATTTTTTTGCATGCAAAGTAATTGTTTTAATGATCCAATAACCTGTTAAATAAATAGGCACCAAATTTCTAATATTGAGTCTGCATTGTAAGATCAAGGCTGGAAATTTCTCTTGCCTTCAGAAGACGTCAGAATCTGTAATCACGCTATATACACGTGCTGCCACTGGACGTGCACGCGAAAGCCTCTCGCCTTGCAATTCGAACCGCGGTCAATCACCCGGACACGGCCACTCACCTTTCCACCCGTCTCCATGGGGACAAGGCAGCGTGCGTGAGCGCTGTGGTCAGAGGACTGCATGTGTGGGGTAAATTGAGGAGTGTATGTGAGCACTAATCTGCCATGGGGTCACATGCAGGGGAGCATTTTGTAACCTTAAGTGAACGTTTTGTAATAGTTAGAAAGTATTTCGTATCGGTTACGGCAATCCAAAAGAGCTACGCGGGGCGAGCTAACAACCCTGTTCTGGACGGGACGATTAGAGAGCTGATGCAGGGGGGTGGTGCCGGGTGTCACAGATCAGGAACTTCAGGAACGCTGAGAGCAGGTGGCCTTTCTTTTCTTACCTTTCATTCCAAAATGCTCCCCTATATGTAGGGCAGTCACATTGTGAAGTGCTCTAGTCTACAGAGGACAATTGTGTTGTATGCATGTCTTTTGATGGGTTAAAACAGGTATGATGGGAATGAGACATTTTAAGGGGTTCTAGCTGTGAGCTATTAGCTCAAGGCTGTATCTGTACCTGCTTTGCTCCCCCAACGTTGCACCTGGACTAAATCTAAAGACATCAACATACCTTTCAGGTACACGCAGATATATAGATACATGTATACATTTAAACGTGAATATGCTTAAATCATGCGTAAATATGAATGAGATCATATTTAAAATTATTTTTTTTAAGTCAAGTTAGAGCATGTGCCAAGTTTTTAGAAATTCAATGTTTGTATTCATGTTGGTTTCAGGGGAAAAACAAAAGCAAAAAAAAAAAAAAAAGAAAAACACATGCATACAAACATATATAAAAATTATTTTATTCTAACACCACGAACATGTTCATACTTTACATTCTTAAAAAAAAATTAAAAAGAGAAAATTAGAAAAAAATTAAAATAAAAATTAAGTAATTGATTAAAATCATATTTTAAGGGTATTTTTTATTTATTTTTACATATACACATTATACATTTTTATTAAATTTACAAATATCATAACTTATTCATAAATATTAATTTAGTCTGGAGGAGTCACACCACATGACATTTGTGACCCTGGACCACAAAACCAGTCATAAGTAGCACGGGTATATTTGTAACAATATCAAAAAATACATTGCATGGATCAAAATTATTGATTTTTCTTTTGTGCCAAAAATCATTGGGACATTAAGTAAAGATCGCATTCCATGAAGCTATTTTGTAAATTTCTTACCCTAAATATATCAAAACTTATTTTTTGACTAGTAATACACATTGCTATGAACTTCATTTGGACAACTTTAAAGGCGATTTTTTTTTATTTTTTAAATTTATTTATTTTTTGCACCTTCAAATTCCAGATTTTCAAATAGTTCCATCTTGGCCAAATATTATCCTAACAAACCAAACATCATTGGAAAGTTTATTTTTTCAGCTTTCAGATTGAAAAAAATTGACCCTCAAACACACAAAAATTGACACTTATGAATGGTTTTGCGGTCCAGGGTCACATTTTACAACCTGATCTAATCTTGCCTTGTCATAAAACTGTCAAATTATCTGATATTTTAAGAAACATATTGACCTTGACACAGTAGAGTACTAGTCATGAGCTATTTTATTTTATTTTATTTTATGTTATTTTTATTTTATTTTAGTCTGTCTCTGCACATTGGTTGCACCACATGACTTTAATTTCAAAGACTAAAGTTGTCTCAAAACAAATTCTAATGACAAACAATGACACCAAAGTTTTTTTTGTCTCATTGTGATATTAGTAATTTTTCACTTCATATAAATTTAAAACATGCCCTGTAAAAGATAAACCAAGTGTCATCTGCAAATAAGTGATATTTTCTGTAATATTAAATCTAATGCAGTGACATCAAGACATTTTAAAGTGTCCAAATACTTTTTGGGGCCACGTGAACCCATTTTACCATCCACCCGGTGCTACAAAAGAAGCTAACATTTACCATGCCTGAATGTTTTTTTTTTTCCAATATGTATTTTAATAGTTCACATACAAAGCAAAAATTCAAATCTTACCTGCAAGAGTGAGAAACCACTCATGCGAGAACAAGCACACACTCACACACAATGACAATAGCCTATTGTTGAGCCCTCAAAACTGAAACAACTGACTCACGAAAAGCACCCAAGGGATGTACCATTCATTACTCAATCAATTCAGAGCCTGTACATCCACTTCAGACAGTCAAACACACACACACACACACACATATATATATACATATAAACATCAACACACTGTTTTTATGAATGTATACAATGTGAGCGGAATGCATGACAGTGTACAATAACCACTCACACTCAGTAAGTCTTATTTGTATTGACCTGTGTGTATGTCTAAGAGCTCTGGGAATTGTTGTAGACAACAGCTCTAGAATTACGACAATTCCTTCCCCAATGTGAGCTTGAAAAGAGGCAAGGGCCTCTTTAAATTATTGGCTCAAACACACATTCACACACACTCAGCGTTGTAGAAAGCCTAATTAAATCACATTGATTTGGAGGTGCATTACAGTTCCCTAGAGCGGTTTAAAACCACACTTCCAGAACACTTACAAATTCTACCTCATAGATCACCGTCAAAACAAACTAAAGGCTGAACACTAAATGACTTTTAAAATCTGAACAGATTTTAAAAGAACGGGTGTCATACACTTACCAACTTTGTAATAGTAATAGAGGAAAAACTAGCCATCATATACAAAACGACTAAGAATCACACACTACCAGATTTTAAAGTTGTTCCGATCACAACAAAATCAACAAACTTGTTTTGATATACTCAAACATACACTATGTGATTTTCTATGAAATCTGTCAACTCAAATCTGCAGACTGGCTCTGACTTTCATTAACTAGTATCAGCTTCTCCAGATTATTTGTGTAGTGTATTCCAGTTTTAACTTACCTGAGCTAAAAATCATACAAGCATTTTTTAAAAGTCTTATGTTGGATTTCATATAAAATTAAAATAGATTTTGTCATTTTTCTAAGTCCTGTTTTGAAGTGTTATTTATTTCAGGTGCAGAACACAAGGCAAAGCCACAAGTTTTAGATTTTGTCTACCAAATACTGTTAATAGAGTTGTGAAATAAGAGAGCAGAGTTAAGGTGGGTAATTCCTTCACAGTGGACATGTAACACTGTCATAGGTCAAATTTAAAGATTTGCTGTAAGTTTCTGTGTGTGTGTGTGTGTATGTATGTGTGTGTGTGTGTCTGATGTTGCTAAATATTTCCACTTGGTTCCAGTGTGATCTCAGCCAAGATTGTGTGAGATATATACTCTCACACTCCAAACTCTAAAAGCACACACTCTCTCTCTCACACACACTAAAAACTCTGAGAAATCCAAGTTCACACTCACACCCTACACCACACAGCTGAGAAGATTCATAAACAGCCCTAAAAACATGAAGAACACACATTAAGAAAAAAGTTGTTGGGTTCCACGCATAAGACTTAAAGAAAGCTACGAGGGAAAAAAAATTTAACGTGGATAAATAAGAGAAGAGGAAGAACAGATGCGTAATTCATTCACCAGTGACTCATTGACTTGTAATTATAGTTTACCTGTTTAAAAATGTGACTCTGTGTGCATGCACGCATGTGTGTGAGCGTGTGTGTGTGTGAGAGAGAAAGAGAATGCTTTGTCCCGAGGGCAACCGAGGGCATCCTCATTTAAAAATAAAATAAACTAAGTATCGTATTGTAAAAACTAAGCCATGTATAAAAACTAAACTAAGAATATACATACATATGTGTGTGTGTGTGTGTGTGTACCTACTTAACCATATTTTGGTGACAAATTTGTACCCCAAAAAAAAAAGTAAAAGTTTTTTTTAAAATGGTAAAAATGCAAAACCGTTTCAGTGAAGGTTAGGGTAGGTTAGAAAATGCATAACTATCTGTATTTAAAAACAATAGAAGTCTATGTAATGTCCCTATTTAGATAGCTAAGTAAACGTGTGTGTGTAAGTCAATGTATAAATATGTAAATTTTACAAAACATATACTCAAAAAAACGTCTATGGTATATCCTCATTTAGATAAGTAAATGTGTGTTTGTGCGCGTGTGTGTATGTTCGTTTGTTCAAGTACTCTTCTGACTAATGGGTCACAAATCATTGCTTTGTGAGAGCTTGTGTGTGTGTGTGTGTGTGTGTGAGCGTGTGTGTGTGTTTCTTAAGAACATGGCTGCAAGGCAGCATGGTTCGGGTGACAGAGAGTTCAGAAATGCAGCGTTGCATTTTTCAACATTTACCTCAGCATTTTCTACTATGCTCAAACACACACACATATAAAAGAGTTATGGTGGACAGTGTTACGTGTTGCGTTCGTTTCATGGAATGTACAACTTGGGGTGAGAGCGCCATAAACGACAGAAGAAGAAAGAGACAAACTGATGCACTGCAGTTAAGACGTATGGAAAGCTAAGTGACACATTACACTTTCGATCTTAACATCTAAGCCTTCCAACTTTATTTATCTAACTTCTGCAGGAATGTGGGACTTTTGGTTGTTTTGTTTCTCCAGCCAACAATTACAGGAACAATTTCATCAGTGAGGAATTTCTCTAAATTACTTGAAGAGGAGAAATCAAAACTAGACATAAAAGAACGAACGAAAGAAAGTGTAGGGAGTAGCTTACTCAAGTAGCAACAAACTATCAACACTGCTAAATTAACTTCAGCTAAAAGTGGCATAGGTTTCCACAACAATTAGTGTGTACCCTTGATAAAACCATTGATCTTGATCTCTATTTTTACGTCTAATTGTATCACACAGCCTTACATGTTATCAGGCATAACATCACAATTACAACCAAATCAAACATGCTCTCTAGAATATCATCTGTATCAGCACTGGGGAGTTATTTTACATTCATTTTAGTCTTTCAGCTTGATTTAGCTTTCACGAAAAACATGATTTAGTCACTACTCGATGTTCACAAAATCCAAATGTGTCCAACAGACTCTGTAATAATTCTCTAGTAATAATTATAATATATACTAATAATTATAATCTCTTTAGAAGGTATTGTGTCCCAAATGACATATTGAGTCTGATATCATCTCCTCTTCCGCTACATAAAGAAAAGCGGAAGTGTATGAAGCGTCCAACATTCCACACTTCCACACGTTTAATAATGCATTATCCAGGTATTTAAAGTGCACTTCTTGTTGGAAGTTCCAGTGTGAACGCACTACTCGCCTCATTTATACTAAAAAATGGCTTAAGTTACCTACAATCAGTTAAGAGTAAATTATGACAAGCTACAGTTTCCCTAACATTAGAAAGAAAGAAAAACAAAGTTAGTTAGTTTGGAGCTAGAGACAGAGACGTATGTCGGGGGAGTGAGTTCATGCTATCCTGCAGCAGTTCTCCGTATCACTCCAACATGCTACAACAAGCCTGACCCAATCCTGGCCTCAAGATCACCTCTGTTTCTCTTAAACTCTACCTCTCTACCTTCTCTCCGTCCCCCCTTTCTTCTCGTTTCTATCTTTATCTTTCTGTCTGCCTCAGGTGAGCGTTTCATTGGTCCATTTATAGAGACCTGCTAGGAAACCAAACATATATTTTTCAACAATCATTCAGCTCTAAAAATGATTTACGAACCATTTAATAATGAACTATGAATAACGCCCATCGGCATGATTACGTCAAGAATTTTGATTGTATCAAAGCCACACAAGATGAACGGAACGTCACAACAGAGCCCTGTTCTAGTTCTAATTCTAGCAAGCTGACTACCTAAACAGCCTTTTACAGTGTCATAGGTACAGTCCTGACATCAAGGAAGCCATGAAAGCTAAAGCCCTGCTAAAAAATTCACAGAAATTCTAATGGTTTCCACTACAAATACCATTTCAACCACCAACTTTTAACCATTAAAAACATTAAAAATGGTATAATGTAGTGTATTTTAGGACATATTCCATTAGGATTTAGAGGTTTTAACAAGCCACCAATGAAAGGCAACCAATTACCAGTAGAAACCCATAGGGTCCATTACAGTTTCCATTAAAACCAATACAAGTCCTATTATAACCAGTAAAACCATTAGAATTTTGTGATGGTGTCTATTGTTTTTTTGTTTGTTTGTTTCTAAGGCAGCATTGCAAGAATATAATCCCAGAATGCAAGTCAAGTATAAATATACTCACATTACATTCAATATCAAAAACAATCAATATTTACACTAAGTTAGCTTAGCCACATGCTAACGCCATACTTTTTCAGTCACTTTTCAGTTAGGATATTGTCTTACAAGGCAGCTGCCCGAGTAAGCCGCTAATCTTTGAAACAGAGCTAGCGTTCTTTGTTTACATCTAAAATTCTATGTAAATCTTCAAAGCGCCAGGGGTAAAAAGGAAAATTAGGGTGAGATGGAACATTTTAAGGTTACAGTGATTATTAGGGACGCTAACTGTGAGGAGATTTACTACAGCTGTACGGTTAAGTCAGCTAGCATGTTGGACACATCTCTGCTCTCTTCTAGTGTAACAAGCTGTAATTACAAAGACAGCCATGACAATGGCTGGCTGCTAGTTATGAGGGAAAGAGAGTGTGTATATGTGTGAGCCGAGTCACTGAAGAGAAACAAGCACAATAAAAACTTGTAACCCCAAGCTGCTTTGAGCAGAACCTTAGAACAAAAAAATCTGTCCTCTTTCTCTCCAACCCTCAGCTTTAACACTCAGCTAGTCAGCGCTAAGTCCCTCAGAAAGCTCATTGTTTTAGGGAAAACATTCCCCATCCCCCGCTCCAAAAACACCCCACCCCACCTCCACCTCTGCCCCTCAACCTGTTTATCCAGTACACACACACACATACACACAAACAGCGTTCGACCGTTAGCGTCAACCACCTGCCTTTTCCTGCTCTGCGGCCTGCAACAGACCGAGAGCAAGTTCGAAAAAGAAAGGGAGAGAACAGAAAGAGATACAGAATGTAAGAAACAGAGCATTAAAACAAACATGCCAGCAATGTGCCCTTTGAGTGCTGACAGAAATGCATTCTGCATTTCGGCTACTCTCGCCTACGCAACCTCATCCGACGGGGAAACCGACGGCCGAAAATCACCTTCTTGGTCTATGTAGCAAGACTTCGGTTGCTTCTCGATTTGCATAGTTCTACTATGGATTTGCTGTTGAATGCAAAGTATGTACACCGGTATTGTGTCATGACGCGTCATACAATAGTCTTGATGCCAATGACACCATTCTTATATCCCTATTCCCGAAACAGTGCACTAAATTGGGGTAATGTATTGTTTTATATTAAGGTACATGATTAAATGCAAGATACAAAAAAGCCCTTTCATTCAAACAACTGTCACCACATACTGCTAAATCCAAGGTGATCTCTAGTTAGTTACATAACTGTAAAGAGTCGTTGATGACTTGTTTATTCAGATTGTCAAATCTCAACTGAATATGTGAAGAAAATTATTCCTGTGATAGTTTTAGGGTATGAATCAACCGTTTAAACTCTATAGATTCCCAGTGGTATATCTGTGGCTTCTTCGTTTTCCAATCTGATTAACTTTCCTGTGCAGCATGACATTTTCATAGCAAAAAGAGCATTCTTACTGACAAATTTCGCTGCACGGCAGTAGAGAAACGCACGTTAGTAAATTGCAATGAACTCCAAGGTTCTAAATATAAATGGTGGATATAGAATGGCTTAGAATCAGTGTCAGTCAAACTGCTGACTTAGACAGAAAACCCTGCCATGCGATCTTATTGACCAATCAGTTCCCCTGCCAATAGATGCTATCAGCCAATTAGAGGAGCGATCCATATGCTACCCATCTAACTGGCACTGCCTGACTCTCCATCTTTAATAAGAGGCAGACCGAAAGTAGAGAAAAGTTCCAGAGCTTGGGATAATTCAATTTCTGTCCACATTCATCCGAGTCACGTCGAGGTATCAGTATATCAAAGTGGACAGGAGGCGAGTGCTGTCAGTACTAAAGAGCTAAACAGGAAACAAGCCAAGAACAGAAATGCAAATACAACATGGGTTTCTGACATGCACAGATAATGTTGGGAGTCGAGAAGTGGATCCATTAAAAAACAACACATCAACCAAATGATGTTACTGATGTTTGGTTCCATTCTGCTTCTGGAATGTCCACTTATGCAAAAAGAACACCACTTTAGACCCACCTTGTTCCCTACTATCTGAGCCTGCTGATTCAGCTTTGGTTTTGTGGAAACACAATGATCTCACCTTGGGCGTGCAAACTCATGCCTATCCAGGGCTTTGGCATTGTTGTGGGCTGCTTATTTTTAATGTTTTATTTTTCCTCTGCAGAACAATCAACTTTCAAGTGCTTGAGATTGTTTCCTTTCTAAACTCACAGAGAAACCAAACACAAAGTATTGCAAAATGTTCAAGGTGCTTGGCTTTTTTGTTGTTGTTGCAAGACATATATACTGTAGGAGCACCATTCTTTTCCCTTTCAAATTTGCTAAAAGAACTGAATCATAAATGAACCAGAATGCCTGAAGGGATGGTTTACCAAAAATTAAAAATTCTTTCATTAATTAATGACCCTCATGCCATTCCAAACCTGTAAGACCTTTGTTCATCTTCAGAATATAAATTAAGATATTTTTTTTTTTTTATGATATCCGAGAGCTTTCTGACCCTGTATAGACAGCAATAGTACAAGCATGTTCAAGTTTTTAAAAAAAAGTGAGGACTTTTGTTAAATAGTCCATGTGGCATCTGTGGTTCAATCATAACAAAAAAGCAAAAATAGCAAAGAAATACAGATGTATGCGTTGTGGTACTGTCGTGAACACACATCGAAGACTAACTCGGAAGAAAAGAAATTATTGAATAAATCATTATAGCTTCATAAAATTATGGCTGAACCACTGATGTCACTAACTATTTTAACAATGTCCATACTACCTTTCTGTGCCTTGAACGGGTCAGTTGCATTGCTGTCTATGCAGGGTCAGAAAGCTCTTGGATTTCATCAAAAATATCTTAATTTGTGTTCCGAAGATGAACAACGGTCTTATGAGTTTGGAATGACATGAGGGCGAGTAATTAATGACAGAATTTTCATTTTTGGGTGAACTATCCCTTAAAGTGGAATTGGAACCAGAACAGTCAAATTCCTTAAAATTCCCATCCCTACTCCCAAACCTCCAGGAATCAAACCAGGCAGCATGCAGTATTATAGTGGTTAACCCCGAGGCCTCCCTGCATTTCCATTTCCTCTCTCAGCGAGGAGTCCCTGACCGCAGCCACTTCTAGTGACCTCAACTTCAGCCTCAACTCAAATACTTCAGACAAATGTCCGATTCACAGTCCTACGAACTCCCAGTGGCTTGTCCCACTTCTTCTAAGGACAGCCTAGGCTGTGACATCAGCTATATTGCAAAACAGTTGCAAAAAGATGCACAAATACTGAAAGAACCAGACGAGACACTGCAGACGCTGCACTCTTGCTCGGTCACATTCCCACTCCCTTTCTCCCATGCGGTCATATCAGGGCAGCATTACCTCAGGAAAAGTCGAGCACTACAAAAACACACACAGTCTCTGCTGAGCTCCCCGCCTACTAAACAAACACAGGCAGAGATCCCCAAGAGCCCACGTCCCAGACAAACTCACTCCATCTTTTTCAGTGAGGAAGTGAGAGAGAGTGAAAGTTTAAAGGAGTCAGGGGGAAGCCCAGTGTGAGTAACATCCGTAATCAATTCTTCAAACTGTCTGCAGTCTGTTGAAGGCAGACCTTTGGTACATGATTTCCCTGATGGGACACTATATTCTACTTAAACCTATTGACTAGACAAGACAGTGGTGGTTGCTGGCAAGAGTGCATGAGGAAATTTTACACTTATTTCACAAGTTCGCCTGCCCATTCAATCCTGATGGATAATGGTAAATAGGACTTGGCTTGCAGTTCTCAATGGAGGTTCGAACCCAACTTCAAGCTCAGAGTTCAACCCTCAGGACTGAATGATTAGGCTTCTCCCGGACCTGCGTTTGGAACTTTATTTCACAAGCTTGCCTGCCCATCCAGTCCTAATAGTTAATGGTAAAAGAACTTGGATTGCTGTCCTCAACGGAGTCTCAAACCCGAGGCTCATCTTGAGCTCTGAGTTCAACCCCCCTTTGCGGTACTACCTAGAGGGAGAATAACAGATATGGAGAAGGAGATGGGGAGGTAGAGGGATGCAGGAAGAACTGATAATAGGACGGCGCAACAACTGCTGCTTATATAGGCTCGTAATGATAATTGACAGGACTGAATTATATGGCTCCT
The DNA here is from genome assembly GCA_019740295.1 of Labeo calbasu. Lineage (NCBI taxonomy): Eukaryota > Metazoa > Chordata > Actinopteri > Cypriniformes > Cyprinidae > Labeo > Labeo calbasu. The sequence continues at coordinate 36,575 of JAHKKF010537451.1, forward strand.
CCTGAACCTATGTTTGGAACTTCATTTTAGGTAAACATTATATGCGCACATTCATATTGCAGTCAATAACTTCCAATCCTTGTCCTTTATAGGGTCACCAGGATGCTAGAGCCTATCCAAGCATCTTACACCAAAAGCAGGGATCACAGGGCTAAAGCTCACAGACAAACAGACATTCAGATTTAAGTCTAGTGTTTCTAATTCACCTGTCCTGCATCTCTTTGGATTGTGGAGGAAACCAGAGCACTCAGAGGAAAGCCATGCCAACATGGAGACAACATGAGAACTCCTAGCTAAGCCGGGACTCGAACCAGAAAGTTTCTTGCTGCAAGGTAACGAAACGTGACCCTACTGAGTCACCATGCCACCCTCCTCATAGATCTGAACCTAAATATAAAACTAACAAAACTGTCTAGGTTTTTACACTTTGCAAAGAAAATTCGAGACATGCTTGTTCATACAAAAGTCACGCCACTATTGTGCATCAAGTGTACATCTTATGCTGGATACACGCTGTACAATTTTCACAGCATTTTAGGCTTGTCAGACTGCATGATATGATCCAGAGATCTTGGGTTAAAGCAACAGCAAAGTGTGCAACATGATCTTTTATATCAGACTGTACAATATTATTTGATTATAGTCAAGACTTTGGTTGCAAGAAAGTTTTGCAAGACTCTGGGGTCAAATTGTATCTCAAAGGTAATTAATCTTTTGTCGATTAATGTGTCATACTAAGGTGTCAAAAATTGCCAATTCCTCCCTATTAAAAGAATAATCACCTACAACCCCTTAAAATGGTTTCAAACGGCAAAATTGTGGCTGAAATTGTACAGTGTGAACCCCGCTTTAAGGCGCATCCAGTGTTGTTTTAGCAGATTACAATGGGAGCCTTCTCACAATGCAACAAAAACAATGAACCAAGCACCAAGTGGTAGACCAAATGGTTGCCAGGACATTGTGATGTGGTTCTAGGCCAGGGGTGTCCAAACTCTGTCCTGAAGGACCGGTTTCCTGCAGAGTTTAGCTCCAACTTTCCTCAACACGCCTGTCTGGAAGTTTCTAGTATGCCTAGTAAGACCTTGATTAGCTGATTCAGGTGTTTAATTACGGTTGGAGCTAAAACTCTGCAGGACACCGGTCCTCCAGCACCGAGTCTGGACACCCCTGTTCTAGGTGGTTGATTAAAGTGGTTGTTAAATGATTGCCAACCAAATCTGACATCTTGCCCAGAGATATGGCTTAGGTCCCTGGTTCAATGAAATTCTCTTGGGGTTTTTTTGTATGTCTTATATTCTAATCTGCTTTATTAGGCTGATTACTTAGTAATAGACAGCTCTCTTTGACAAATCATAATAGTTCTGCTGCACAGACATGTAGCCAAATAGTTATTTTCCCTGGGTTTCATTTTTAAAAAATGCTAATTTAAATGCAAAATGTATAACAAAAAGAATGAGAGAATAATCTCAGGAAAGCACACTAAATAAATAGCTGAGACACTCCCAAACAGACAAATCATGGATGAGCAAAGTGACTTCTCATAGATTATGTTGTAAGAGACTATCAAAAGCATGCCATTGGTGTGATGATGACTCAGGACAAGTTGCCAAATGCGACACTTTAAACTCATTCATGCTCAAGACCAATCTGTGCCAAGAATCCTTCCTCAGGTGTGTGCATGGAGGTGTGTGTGTAGTGGCCACAAACTCTGAAGCAACAAAATAAAAAAAATCTTAACATCAACACCTGTCTCTTTGCTCGCCTAGAGGAAAATAGTATTGCTCAGGAGACATAATGCCTTGCACTGCTTAGGAGACATAATGGAGAACTCAGTTGTTTTAGAAACACAATGTTTTCAATGTTGAAATACTTTCTCCTTTCCAAGCTAATATGCAAAAACAACTTTTAAGGCAGCAATTAGTAGACGTGTTCCCATAAAAAGTTTAAACAGTGCGGCATTATTACAAGATTGCCTTGTTTGTTTGAGCAGCCCGACACAGCAACACTGGTTTAACCAGTGGCACTGAACTTTGAGCAGGGACTGTATTTTAGTCAAACCAATGGCAGAAAGGGGGGAGTGCTTGAAAATCTGTTTGAAATCATTTTTGCAATCCAGTTGGTGACACTAGTGGCACAGAAAGAGAGCTGTTTGGTCTTGAACAAATTCATTTAGAGAAGAGAAGAGAAGAGAAGAGAAGAGAAGAGAAGAGAAGAGAAGAGAAGAGAAGAGAAGAGAAGAGAAGAGAAGCTTTTTTTATTTTTATAAACTCCGTTGACAGGTTCATGCAAATGAGGTGATTTTCACTAAAGACAGTTTTGCCTTTGGCATTTAAGAGTCTTGTGTCCGTTAGGGTGACTGCTTTGAAAACACAAACACATACATCAAGCACCATTCTTCTAAATAAACAAATAAATAAATACTTGAATTCTGTGGAAGCTTTACTCTATTCTGTGACATTAAAGGTTTTAAAAAAAAAAAAATTATCAGTTAATCATACCACTGATGATATCTCACAGGATGGAAATTTTGTTGGGGACGGATAGGTTACATGAGTAGATTTGTTTAGTTGGCTTGTTCATTTTGTCTAAATGAACCAGTTGAAATAAATGATTCATAAACAATTATAGCATTGAGAAGTCCAATTGTTTTTAGTGAATGAGTTGTTTCGAATTTTTTCTTTGAAAGTTAGAAAAAAACGAACTTTTTTTCTTTAGCTTGGCTAATCACAGAGGGTACTGTTTCAAAGTAGATTCCTCAACAACACATTTTAACACATCGATTCCAGTTTCGCCGCCAGACAGTCACTGTTTTGCATGTACGTTTTTGTCTGCTCATTCATTCAGAAGCTTAGATTTGTTTGAAAGGGGATCTGTGTTTATGGTCACACACATACACACACCTTTCCCTCTCTGGCCTTCAAATCACCCCTCATCTCCACTAAAACCGTGTTCTCACCCTCCCTAAAAACCCCAGAAGCCCCTTCAACTCCTCCTCTTCTGTCTTTCTCTCGCTCATCATTCACTCCATCTGTCACTGTTGTCATTTACCTGAACGCCCCCTCTTTCTGCTTTACCAAGTGTGAACTGCTGAACTCTCCGTAAGTGTGTGTCTGATTACCGTAATGCCCCATTCAGTCCCCGTCTAGTGATGAACTGATGAACTTTTAGCACCATGATTCACCAAGCTTTCCAAAGCAGAGCTTTCATTGTCCAACCACACGTGACTTAAACCAAGCAACGGACCAATAATTATACTTTTACAAGGTTAAAAGCCAGCAGTTGCTAGTAATAGTTCATCCCCAAGATATTCGAGTTATGGTTATGGTTAACTCTTTCTTTCATTGACCATGAGATGCTTGTTTTCAATAAAACAACAAAATTTCAACAAAATGCATAATCTGAGGCATAATTACTATCTGTATTAGTGTGACATACTCTAGAGTTTAATGTCAAATTTAGTGGATTGGTTTGTTCAGGTAATGTGCACACTAGATAGCCCATGTAAACGAATCTGTTAAAATAAACAATTTACCAAGTACCGTAGTATTACAAAGTTTGGTTCATTTCATTTGAATCAGTAAGTTCAGATGGCTCACTCAAAATCTGACACCCATCATAAAATTTGCTTCTTCAGCTCAAATTACACTTTTTTTCTAGGCAGGTTTAGCTAGTGTGCACGCACCATTAACAGTAAATAAACAGCCAGTGTCTCTATCAAAAAGTCAACTTGCTCTTTAACCGAAAACAGAATTTTTTCCGTCAGTCGTCATATTGCCAGGGAGTTGCTGTATTAGCTTTGGTGTTCATGGTAGTTGTGGTCAAAATAGTAAAAGTCTCTATGGCCACATTTACACTGCAGGTTTTGATGCCTAGTTCCAATTTATTGACCTCCCATTTTTTTGGCGACCATCTTTTAGAAGTGACCCACATCCGATATCTGCATTTACATTATGCACTTGGAAAAACAACCCAAGGTAAACATACTGACACAGAAACAGGGTCGCCAGGTCTGCAAAACAAAACCAGCCCAACTTACCCTTTATAAAAACCCGCCCCCCTTCGTTACTGTTGTCCGACAAACCTTGGCACTCTTATACTTCACATGTTCTCACGCAGTGAAAAATATATCATGGGGCAAAAGAAAAACTGACATTGCGCCAAGTAATGACAAGACAGAGCAGGTTACTTTAGGTATGAAACAAAGTCTCAGATTTAAAATTTTGTAATTTAAAAAAACAAAAAAACAAACAATGAATACAGTTTTTTGGCTCTTTACTGTGTCATGACAGATCACTGTAACGCCAGTTCAAGCGGAACATGAACTGATCATCACTTCCTCTTTACCAGTTATAACATTAAGTAAACATGAATGAACATCATAAGTTCTGTTGTATCAACCGCACACACATTATTTTTCAAGTTCAAGTCCTAGCAGTGTTAATCTACGCTCCTGTCTGGTTTATTTGTCGGACAAAAATGGCAGATTTGGCGGTATGAATGGTCAGATCACCTGTCAATCATACTCCCTGCGAATGGTCAATTGCTAATTAAAACTAGCCAAATCGCATTTTTTTCGGTGGATTTCCCCTTCATCAAAACCACGTTCTGAAATGGGAGATTGCTTTAACCCGCAAACTAAAAAACAATTCATGGCAAAAGTGTAAAAGAAACCCAATACCATAGGGGAAAAAAATGTCAATTAACACTGGCTTGAAAAGTGTCCACCTGAGTTGTCATACACCATCATCATTTTTTCTTTTTTTTAAATGATGTACAACTTGCATTGACGGGAATAATAATGCAATTTATCTGTTGACATGGTAGACACAAATTCATATCTAAATTATTTCCACTTATACCATGGTCTACTCGATTCTGATTGGCTGGCAGGTATGCACTAAAACTGTTTAACGTACAGTTAGCCGTGCATTATTACTTACATATAACTGAGGACTGCACTGATCTGAGAATATCGCATACTGTCTGAGTAGGTACTACAAAATTTAATTTTAACTGACTTCACAGCCATTAAAGAAAGTATGTTTTATATAGTATGACTATGGGTAGTATGAATGAATTTTAGATATACTAAATCCGCCATGTTGTTACGGCATCATTTGCGTCACCTCACTGCCATTCATAAATCATGGAATAGTAAAGTGTCCATAAAATGCACATTTCAGAAGTATTAAGTCATCTGGGTACTTTTCGAATATTGTTTTTTTAAATGCTATAAATTCAGACATACTACTTTTTTGGTGTACTGTCATTGCGTATTATTTAGTATGGAAGTATGCGATTTTGAACTCAGCACATGTTTTTTTTTTTCCTGCTTATATAGCCGATCTGTGCCACATAAAATCTGCGCCATATAAAATAACCCGTAGCAGATCTATACAGGTGGTGCTGGGGAGGTAGAGGGTTTCAGAGGAGCATGCTGCGAAATGCTCTGGTGAATGCTAACCAGCAATTTAAATGTAAAGCAGCAAGCTTATTGGTTGCGTATGTAACATGAACCAATCAGCTTGTGCCAAGTAGTTTAACACTGTGAATATCATCAGTTTGCATTAACGATCCACCAGCCTGCATCATCTAGGGATCCTCAAATATGGCTCAGGAGATCCACTTTCCTGCAGAGTTTAGCTCCAACCCTAATCAAACACACCTGAGTATGCTAATCAACATCTTCAGGATCATTAGAAAAAAAAAATCACAGGTAGGTGAGTTTGATCAGGGTTGAAACTAAACTCTACAGCACATTGGTTCTCCAGGGAAAGATTTAGAAAGATCTAGAGTTTCATGACAGAACTTGGCATTAACATTACGCTTTATCCAAAAAGCTTTTTCTGCATATTATTGTATTTTTTCTTTCTGACTAAGTCTGTGTTACTGTTGGTGTGTGTGTACATGTGGCAGCCGGCATGTAGTCTCGTCGACCGGCCACCCTGCAGCCCCTCAGGCTTCCCCAGTCGAAAGAGAGAGATGATTATCTGTTATCTGCCATGTTTTGACGGGAGATTATGCTAAAGATTTACGATTGCTGAAAAGACAATGCTGAACACCGCATTCTCAAGTGGCAAAAGGGTGTTGAAAACAAACATACAGACCACAGATAACTGCTCACTTTAGCAACAGAGGGACAGCGTTCTCGACGTTTTAAGCGAAGGTTCACAGACTGCTCATTACAACATCACCACAAACAGCTAAACGACTCTCATTTTTATCAACATGAAGCATGTATTTTCACGTATGACTTGGCTTCAGCCTCATTAAAATTCTTGGCAATAGTTCATCGGGCTGGGCCAAGATGCTTCCACAAAAGTGCCAAACTAAGAATCTGAAATTAAACTGACAGGCTTTGTAATTGAAGTCAATTGTGGTTATATGTCATACGTTTTATAATGTTTTCAGACTGACAGTAAGGCTTTAATTTTCTGTGATGATTTTTGCAATGATGATGATGATAGTTGTGATTATTGCACATGTTACAAAGATACAGGCTTTCATTTGATTTTTATTTAATCTAATCTCCAGGCCACACAGAATCTGTGCTTGCAAAGAATTGCACATAAACTGCCCATTTGTCAGTCAAGTTATACATAATTTGGCTAATGTGATCGTGCTTTTTGCCATCAAGAAATTGCCTGTAACTATTATTAGTTTTCAAAATCAACATAAAAATGTGGATCATACATTCTAGACTTGAATATTATTCTTCTATAATTAGCATGTTTTTTTCCATGTAATTTTTGAATTCAAGTTAATTTAGATGATTTTGGGGGACATACATTTTTTTTTTTTAAATATCAATACAGTACAAATGCATACATTTTCATAATGAGAAAGCCATTAACAGACAAGTTTCAAGATATAAAAAGAAAAGATATCAAGGTTTACATATGTACAAGGTGCAAAACTAGAAACTTAAACTAGATATTTACAAGATTTTATGTCATTAACCCAAGTGTAATGCTCTTCAAAGCTATTTTTTTTTTAAAACTGAATTGAAAATGCAAATAAAATCCAGCTGCATACTAATTACCAACAATTTTTAAAAATACAGTGGGAAAGCAGGCCAGCTTGATGTAGTTGTTTATTTTTTAGTCAACTCAGACATCTCTTTATATGTGTGGTTAGACTAGCTTGGTTTTAAGTATGTCTAAATGCGTATGTGGTTTCAAGCAAATAACTGTTCAGGTATGACAGTAAGAATCGAATAGATAATAGTTCACACACCAGAGACGTTTGTAAGAGTTCAAGAGTATGTTTGTATGTGGTTAATGTAGGTAAATATGGAGTGGTTTGCTGGAGACCCACATGAATCCCATGGTGTGGTCGTATAACCACTGACACACTTCATTCAGCAGTCACCTGATGCAGAATTACGCCAAGGACCGTTCCAGTGAACTCAACTATCATAACAACTCTCTGCACTGAAATGCCTAGTTAAGCCCTAGTTAGCAGATCTAATCAACACTTGATTCAACTGAACCGGCACTGGCATATCAAGTCTAATAAAAGTGAATTCCACCCTTTAAAACAATGAACAGGAAGGAAATCTGTGCCGCTGACATTCAACTGTGCAAATGACTACGTCGCATGAGTTTAGCCAAATCAGTAATGGCATATGACCAGTCAGGTCATTTTTGCAAAATAAATATCCAGGAATGGGTAATAAATATAATAAATAATATCTGGATAGCTATCATTATCATCAACAGACATTTTTACTATAATATCAGTTACTTTAAAAAAAAAACTTGAAGGAGCTATAGTAAAAGAAGATGGACTTTTATTATCTTTTAGCTTTTATATATATTATTTGTTATTTTATTGTTCTAGTTTTAGTTCACTAAAAGCTATAATAACCCAGTTCTACATGGGCATAAATATGAGTCTGTTTGTTGGATTTATCAGTATGATTAATGAAATATAGACAGTACATACCTTTTTATGAATATTTGGCACACAAGTCATGACCAAATGATGAATGGATGGTTTGAAGACTGGTTTTCTTTTCAATGTTGACGTATTTCCCAAACTAGAAGCATGGGTGTAACGTAATAGCAACCAAAACATGACTTGTTGCTTGCTATTGCTAATACGTGGCAGGTGTTGTTAGTGGGATGAAACCTCCCAGTCTAGAGAACGTTTGATTGGACAAAATGTATATATTACCTTACGCTGCTTTCACTTGCTATCGGAAATTTTTCTATTTCCTACTTACGAAGTCGTGATTACAAGCTTGTCGCATCCAGATCCTAAAAAAAAGTAGCGTCACATTGATTGACAACCATATAAACATTCACCGCGCTAGAAAGTCAGCATGCTGACTATTCTGGAATTTTCATGTTCATATATAGGCTATAAATACATTACCTTAGCGATAAGACAAAGTGATGTAGTTGTTGTAGAATTCAAATATATCTCCCGAGTTTCCCAGTACTGACTTGATATGAAGAAACTCTGTTAGCGTTGATCATTCCAATAGCACGTGAAAGCAGCATGAGCTGCTCCGTTGTTGGTCCATTTGTGATTTTTCAGGACACCAGTGTATAAGCTAATAACATGGGTTAAAACCAACAAAACATTTTAGATTCATATGGACTTTAAATCTAAAAACTAAAGTGTCGTAAAACTAGTGTCACGTGACAAATTTGGCACGTCAAAAACTGGACAAAAGCACTCATGAAAAATATTTGGCGGTCCAAAATATTTGTCCTATTAGTTTGTGGAGTTCCCCTTTAGGTTTTTGTTTACACATAATTGATGCCCTTTTATAGCATAATAATGAGGGGAGTTTTTTTTCCAACACTGGAATTAGTTGTAGGCTTCGATGAGATTCTGCTAAAATAGTATAGGGTTAAAACATGTTTGAGCTTATATAAAGACTGCAGGTTCAAATCTCAAGGAAGCCAAATACAGGTTAGATGTTCAAACACACAGCTGTCATAACAAATGTTATGTCAGCTGCAGGTAACCGCCTCTCAGGTGTTTGTTCCCATGGCAGCTACAATATTTACAAACACATGCTCAATTTTTTTTCTGGTAACCCGGAAAAAGAGCTTGACTTAATACTATTTCAGTCAAATTCAGTGGGTTAACCTAACGCTGCAAGAACACCAAAAAGTCCCGTGTTGGGTTACAAAGAAATGTATGGCTTTTTATTTGGATATATTTTTGGTTTATCTGTCTACCACCCTGTTGACAAAACCAGCATATGCTGGTTAGGTAGGTTTTGATGATGGGATGCTGGGATGCTGGTTTTAGCTGGTTTATGCTTGTCTTGGTCCTTAGCTGGTCATGTGCTGGTCAAGGACCAGCAAAGAGCCAGCATAAACCAGCAAAGGACCAGCATAAACCAGCTAAGGACCAGCCAAAACCAGCATCCCAGCATCAAAACCTACCTAACCAGCAGATGCTGTTTTTTTCAGCAGGGATACTGTTTTGTTTTGTTTGTTTTTTGATGATACCATTTATAGAATTGAGTATACGGTATCGCTTTTAATTCAATTGATACAACTGCAAAACAGACTCAACAGCATGGATTTAACATTGTGATCTGGGTCGTTTGCTGTCCCAAGTTATAAACTATACTTTACCATTTCACTGTTGAGACAAATAACAAAGAAAAAAAAAAGAAAAAAATATTAAAGATGTACGTCCCTGCTGAGGAAAAAAAAAAACCTGCTGAAACCAGATGCCACTTCTTTAGCTGTCTTCACCTAAAACCAATAAACCAACAAAAACGCTAGCTAGCTTATATTAGCAACTGTTGTCAATAAACAAGGCTGACATTTCACAACAAACATGCTAATCATGCTATCATTATTCCCTGCTCACTGCATCATCTGACTCAAAAGAGTCAAACCAAAGTCACCACAAAAACTTCATGTCTGAAAAACCCGAAGGCGCGCTTGCTTTTTCTGCAGTGTCATGATATTTTGTCTTTTGGGGATCCTAGTTTGCGTTTTAATGTGAGGAAACTAGTTTGAGCCAAGCACTTAAAACTAATGGAACGAACCTTAGAGTGTGTGTTTTTGGACCAAAAACGTTTGAGCTGTCCTTAGTGACAATTTGAATATCTGCGTAATAGTAATTAACATATAGCTAATTCGAAAACACCCATTCCCCTACTTACTAATTTACGGATCGCAGTGTTAAAGCGCAAAACGCTGCATACGAGATGTAATTTGAATAAAGAAGAACTATATATTGGTGAACAGTACAGCTAGAGTCAGTCCAATAAACTGATGCGGTGAGTGCCGTGTGGTGTAGTCAAAGCGGAAGCTAGCAAAGTGAGATTATGATATGATTTTTGATAAGACATGATGATTTAACACGCAAAAAGTGTTGCCTCAGACGTTGCACTCTCAGTCTCGCAGAAGCAGACATCAGCATATACATATGTATGTAGTTTTACGCCATATAGTCTGCGTAAAGCTCTCTGTTAACTTCTCACTCTCGCTCTCTCTCTCTATCTGCATTTTCATGTCTTGTTCATTATGGCCATTACAACAGTAATGAGCAGTAAAGGGCAGCAAAGGGCAGCTGAACCTGATGCAAAGGCCGCTACGAGTGTTTTCCGCTAACAGAGTGAGCTGTGCCTTTAATGTATATTCGTTTTTCATACACTGTAGTAGTGGAAAGTTTCTGTTTTTGTAGTTAAGTGTACGTGAGTGTGTAAACGCATTTTCATCTGCTCTCTACTATATGTGTAAGTGTGGGTCCTTGGCGTCCCTGTGGTCTGGGGTCAGTTCCTCTTTTTAGGACTTCACAGAGAAAGTTTGTAAGCATGCTAATGTGCCATCAGCACAAGCTGCATGCAAATGTATGAAACCACAACAGCAACTAAAAACAAAACAGCTCCTCTATATTCACTTTGTTAAGAGAAAGAAGCATGCAAATGAATCATACAGCACTGGCTGAGAACCGCTGCGTTTTCAATTTAGCATGATGCTAATATAAAAAAAAAAAACTTGGTTTGTTTTCTACATTCACCTGCAGGTTTGGAAATGTTTTTGCCTTCATGCGAGTAATGCGTAATAAGAATTAACCTCGGTTAATGATGAATGTTTCTTTGAACTTCACAAGCTTAGCATAACATGGGAAATCTATTAAAGATAGAGTGCTATTAAACATATGTATTGTTCGTATTACATATAATCTTTAAGTTAACAGTTCTTCTACAAAGTGAACGCTCTATAATCAAACAAAAGCCCTCAGGCCAGGTCCTTTCTTACGACCCATAAAAACTAATGGAGTGAAGACCATGGCTAGCTACAATGGAACAGTAAGCAATGACCCTGCAAACCCACAATGAACCACTGATCAAAGTCAGCAGGAAAAAAAAAAGGTTTCCTGCATGTGCAACGACCGCTTTTGAACATTTTTAATGTTCTTGCATTGTCTCTTATTGATTTTGCAGGACAGATTTTTGCAGGACAGATTCTGACTTCATTCTGTCTTTATTTTTTAGTTTGTCGAGATCCAATTTGTAGTGTAAACTTACCCTTGAGATGCCAACTTAAGCCTACTCGCAACACAGAAACGTTTAACCACTTTCTTGCAGACTTATTAGTTTCTTTTCTACATTCACTGTGTATTAGCAGCCACAGACCAAGGGTATTTTCTGCTGTTTGCAGTACACCACCCATAAAGCTATGGGTTTTTTTTCTCTCTTTTTTCCCCCACACTCGGCTCTTTTACTAGATGTAGATTATAGATAAAATATAGATTTCATTGGCATATTTATCACTGGACTTGTTCTTTTGAGTTAAAATCAAGTATTTCCACTGCACTGCTTTTTTATTGAAATTCACAAATAACATATGATGTATTACATCATTGATTATTCGTGGATCAAACTTGTTCAACTTAATTTGGATGGAAAGCTGAATTAGAATCTCCTGACTGCACATACTTTATTTGTGTCCAAAACACGGGCTAGCATGCTAACAGCAGTGGTCAAATTGGTAGCATGAGGAGTTTTAGGCTGTGTAGTGTTCCTCACAACATGTCTGTTTATTTCTAGGCTTCCTGTTGGTATGTGGCCAACAGCATTCTGGGTAAATCTAGAGGTGTCCTTGTGGCTAGCGAAAGCCATGTGTCAGATATCACACATGCACAGTGCCATACACCCACAAAAACTCACTCGCGCATTCACACACAAAGTTGTACGCACAAACGCACAAAAGCTTCCACCGTCGCGTCCTCATATGATGTCAACAGAGATTAAACTAGTTTATTATTTTTAAAGAGGAAAAAAAAATTACGCAACAAAAAGCAAGTCTTTTTTACACTAGTGATTATTAAATTTGTACAACCATTCAGTCTGCATTACATAAAGAAATAATTCTACATCTTTGTTTCTTTCGTATTTTTGGTACTCTGAATTATACATACAAATAACAAATACAGGAACTTTTTTTCACAATGCATATAACCTGGGCCCAAAGAAGTCTTTCAGGTGTATACGTGAGCGTGTGTGTGCGTGTGTGTGTGTGTGTGTGTGTGTACGTGTGAACACAAACCAATTGCCCAAGACCTATAACACATCCAGAAGAGTAGCTGGAAGTCTGCGAGACAGACCTGACTACAAGTTTTAATGCATTACACACCATTTCCTTTCTACTTTTCTTCTCCCTACATCTCGTCTCTTACTTTTCTCGGATAGAAATCGTGGCGTCGTCACCACTCCGTTCCATCTTCCAGGTTTAAGTCGTACCCTTCTTATCATTAGCTGCCCACGGGCATTTCCTGTCCTCGCCTTATTTTTTTTCATTTTGCGCTTTAAAAAGTCTTCATTAAATGTATTTCAGACAATTTTTACAAATATATGCAGAGTTCATCTCCTGTTGTCATTCACAGCTCGATTCCTCATGTCTCACAGGGGCGAAGAAGAGGAGATGTGTAGAAGAAGAAAAGGAGCGGGTTTGGGAATTAGAGAAGGTTTGTTTAAAGTCTCGTAATGTTTGTGCCTCGATGCCCACGGGAAAGATGGCATTTGTACACAAATGAAGGTTGACATCAGTGTGAGGCTTCATGATTGGAGGGGTGATGAAGAAAGTCATTGTCTTTTCTCTTTCATTCTCACTGTCTCTCCCTCTTAATGTGGGGTTCGAGTTCGAAGGTTTAAGCGGGGCATACCGGAGAAGGGGTCTTGGGGGGAGCTCGTCGCTCAGACGGAGCGCGAGAGAGAGCTGGTTCAAGGTCGGAGGGTTGCGGCGGGTGACAGGCTTCAAGGTTAACGGTGCTTAGAGACGTCCACCGTCGGGAGACTGGGCGGTCAGAGGTAGCAGGGTGCTCTAGCCCATCGCCGTCACCATACTGGAAGGGTGGTGAGGGGCGAAGGGCAAGCTGGAGGAAGGGTGCATGGGGGTGGGCGTGGTCAACATGTGGCCGGAATGCGAGAAGGGAGGGAACGAGGTCATGTGACGCGACAGGGCGGCTGGGCTGAAGGAACTGTTCTTTTCCATCAAGCTTTTGGAGAAGTCCTCCATGCTGTCATGGGACTTTTTGCTCTTCTTGGACTTGCTGGACATCTTCCTGTTTCTGGTTTGGATGCCCTCCTTCTTCATGGTGAGTGGTCGGTTGATCTGCGAGGAGAGAGACGGCAGACGTTAATAAACGGCCACGGAAGCAGAATTTCAATTTCAACATTTTTCATTTCATAACACATCCAGAGGAACACTATTGCTTTGAGAGTGGTTCTTCATATTTCAGGAGACCTAAAACCGGTTATGTTTCTTTTAAGCGTTAAATTAATCTCAGCTGTTTCTCCTAAAAATATTTATGAGAAATGAAAATACACACAAAGGAGACAATAAGAGTTCATAATGAAATTTCGGACTCTTTCGCAGACTTCAGTAGATCAGATCACAGTTTGAGATGAAGAAGAAACATCTGAGGAGCAAAAGACCAAAAAGGGAGCAAAAGGGATTCATTTTACACATGCCGTTCCAAAACTGTATGACTTTCCATTCTTCAAACACAGAAAATGTCACAGAGTTTTTTATAACTATTCTTTGACAGTGTGGTTTTGGAGCCCATTGATTTTCACTGTGTAGACAAATAGAGTCGAAACGTTCTTCAAAATATTTTCATTTGTGGTCTGCAGAAGAAATAAAGCTGTACAGTTTAGACTATTGGAGCAAATAATGACAGAATTGTAATTTTAGGTAATTCATCCCTTTAAGCAAAAGTCATAGTTTTAAAATCTAATCTCTGTAATTGCAGTCTTTGAGAAACAATTGATATTAAACAGATCTAATTTCTGATTTCTCCTCCTTACGGGCAAACTAGAAGCTGACACCCTTTTAACTCACAGTTTTTAGGATCATAATTTGGTTAAACAATAACATTAACTTCACACACTCATAGTAATACTTTAAATGCAAGCAGGTGTAATAGAGTTACGTTATATCGACGATATGTTGGTTTCTTTGTTTGAGCAAGCGTGTCAGTACATATGAGTGTGTGTGTCGGGTCATATCAAGACTAGGCTGGATTTAGCCTCTGGTACCCTGATGCCAGGCATGGACGGTGCCAGTCTTGCCAAAGAGAGAAACCCCAGACTCTGGCCAGCCGGGCTCAAGCGCAGTGGCACTGTGACGTCCATCTGCCAAAGCCTGCCACTTTCACCCCATAATTGGACTGTCTCTTTCTCCCTCTAAAACACTCTAGATGCTTTATGCAAGAGCTATTAAGTGATACTAAGAAGTATTCCTGTACAGTCATATTGCAAATTTACGACTTAATAAATGGTGCAACTGACTTTATTTTACTTTTTGTATTACTAAAAGATCAATAAACACTTCAAACGTGTGTTTGTGAATCACTCAGTTCATTCAGTTTCAGAATTTGTAGATATTTAAGTTTTTAACATCATACTGGATTATATAAAAACGTATCTGCAAAAACAGTTCTCTAGACGTCTTTTATCGGAAACCCCATATTGGCCAACCACTAGTGTTAATGTAAGCGAATGTGCCAGTGTGTGTGTGTGTGAACTCACACCCCAAAGCAAAACTGTTAATTTAAAACATCTCCATTGGGCAACACAGAAAACACATGCTTATAGCCGTGGGCTATTAGAAACACTCTTAAAAGTTATTCAGTTATGCTTTTTTTGGGTTTGAAATGACCACATAAAGAAATTGAGAAGGAAACGGGTCAGAAGTCTAACCCAAGACTGACAGACATACAAATACAATCACAACTCGGTTCTTCTGACAAATCCCTGTCGGCTCAATGAGAGATGGGAGTGGTTGTGATAATGCAAACATGCGAGTTAGTGAAGAACACTCTGGAGAGAGCTCAACTTAATTTAGCATGCAAAATCTGGAATTTGATTCAAAGCAGGCCGACCTTAACAGAAAATAGGATGTACCAAAACAAACTAATTTTCCAATTACCCAAACTCTTGGTTGTTTCAAACGATAATACGCTCTTCGTTTCCCTGATAACCTAGGTCAGGTTTAGGGGATTTCTTTTTTCAAGTTCTTACGAAACAGCCAAAACCAACATGGCAAAATGATTTAAAAGGGTGCGCTTGCGTGACTAGTAGGGGAATGTAACAGGAGCGTGGGGCCTCAAAGTGTGATGATACAGGATACCAGAGCTGATTAGGTAGAATGAAAATGTTCCCCAGCATATGTTTAACATAGAAATACCACCAACTGAAGTGAAATTCAATAGTACAACAGTACTAGCTCCAACATAATAGCCATAAAAATAAATAATAATACGAGGAAGAACAAGACAAATCTCTGCATGTAATTGACTCTAGCAGCTTAAGACCATTGGGGAACGCTAAAACATTTCAGGTTCGCAGATTGGGTTAAGTTGTCCCTAGGGTGTGAAAATCACAATACTAACTACTACGGTAGGGCCAATCTGACAAGCCTTGAAAAATGCAACAAATCTGAACTTTTAAGATGGACAAATACAATTAAACAGCTGTTTATATCAATAATGTAATAATATTATAATGGTCACTTAGATTCTTTGTCAGTTTTTGAGTAGTCAATGCATGAACCTTGTTGTGAATGTTGAAAAAGAAAGAAAGAGAAAACAGAAAGAAAAAGAAAAAGAAAGAAAGAAAGAAAGAAAGAAAGAGAAAGAAAGAAAGAAAAGGAAAGGTATAGAATGAAAGAAATGGCATGAAAGCTGCCATCATGCAAAGAGAAGATAGAAAATATCTTACTAGATAAGTGTAAGACAGCTATGGAGCTTACATTGTGTAATTTGTAATAGAGGCCGCAGGCATTGCAGACGGGATCGCCGTTCGCATTTCTCCGCCACAGTGTCGTCGTGGTCGTTTGACAGTTTGCGCATGAGGTCCCCGCTCGTCTGGCAGCGGACTGATGGACACACACATAAAGAAAGAATCACGGTTATTACACTCATAATATAATAACTTCAGATGATGATTGCATTCCTACAGTGCTAATGGCCCCCAACCCTCCTGTTTCCTGAAGCTGCAAATGGTTTTAAGCGATGCAGAAATATGTCAGAGGAACAGAGATCTCCATAACACTGGTGCCTTAAACTCTAGGGTAAAAATAGTGCCTTGCGCACATGCCCTCTCAAACCTAAATATTTACAGAGGACATGAAAGCACTGGCTTAAATAGTGCCCATTAAAGCTGATGACATTTTCCCGTTAAATGATGGAGAAACAGCGGCTCTGCATGAAATGGATCCACGTTTAAACATCAACCTTCAGTTAGATATTAGCCATCTTTATTCACATCAATATGCTGCACTAAAATACTTGCTCTAAATTAACATGCATTGATTGAAAGCAGTTAGAATTATTAATTATAAGCAGTTAGAATAAAATATATATATATATAAATAAATAAAATAAAACCAATGAAGAACGAGGGAAAACTCAAAAGAAATGCAATGAATTTGTAGGGATCAGCAACGTATTTTGAAATGGAGAAAGAAAATTCATGCTGTGTTCTGGGTTCATACAGAAATGTTGAAAGTACGTACTGAACTGACAAATGATTCTTAACTGTGTCGTTTAATTTAGCTTAAAGCCAAACTGATATTTAGGAGCATGATTCATTGATCGACGTGGTCGAAGCGTCATAATAAGCGACGTGTCTATTATTATATATTATGATTGTTTGTTTTATTCATTTTTTTTCTCCGAACGGACTCGTTTGTGAATTACAAATGTAGCTAAATTTTATTGCCAAAAACTAAAAGAGAACAATATTTGTTCTATAATAGTATTTTATTGTTGTTTTTATTCCTCTTCGTACTGTTATTTTCTCTTATTTTCTAGAGTGTTTGAGCTTAGTGAAGATCAATCTGAAGTCGTGACTCCTTTCTGCGCGTTCTCGCCCGTATGTTTAGACTGCGGGAGCGAGCGCTGTTGTTCGAGGAGTTTTATCAGCAGCGCTCAGATATCCGCCAGTCTTTTCCTGGGAAGTCGGCTTTTCACATTAGAGAGGGAGAGAAGGCCAATGCCAAAATAGCAGCGCTCGGACTATTTCTCTGCGCCTCAAGAGCCTCGACTCTATCCAAAGCCCAAAGAGAGACGTGTCTGTGCTGCCAGGCCATTGAAAAACACAGAGTTTCTCTCTCTCATTTATTAAATCCCTGTGAAACAGTGTCCCTGATGAATGGCATATTGTCAGAATTGAACCTAATTTCTGCAGACATATTTGACCTGTTGGAGCTGATCGCCTCCCACGCGTACTCATTTGAGATAAGCGCTCGTTTCACAACACTTTGAAGTCTCTCCGTGACAAATTTCGTTATGCTGACGTGTAGACACAGTGTCAGCAATATTTGCGATAAAATAAAATTGTTTTAGAGCGGAAAAAAATAAAAGGAAAAAATAAAATTTGATACAAAAAAATGGCATTATTATTATTATTGGTAGCAATAATAATAATAATAATAATAATAATAATAATAATAATAATAACTGCTATTGCTTAATCTTAAAGAAATGAGACCTGCGCTTGGCGAGTCAATTTCTTGCAGCTAACACTTCTTCCTGGGTAGAGAAAGAGAAAGAGACAGAAGTGTCATTAATACAGTGCTATAGAGCAACATACCAGCCTCCGCTTGGGCTTGATGAGGGGTCGGTTCTGTCCGTTCATCTTGTGGTACAGTCCGCAGGCGTTACACAAATAGTGACCGGTGCCATCCCTCCGCCACAGAGGAGTCGAGGTGGCCCCGCAGTTAACACATTCTCTACCCTCTGCGAACACAGATACACACGCATGCACAACCGATTTTTTAGAACCACTAAAACACACTTGCATGCACACGTAAGCACAATCATAGGCCACGCCAATAGTGAACATTTTAAACGCCAGTGGCCAGTCGCTTTAATTTATCTTTTAAAAATAATAATTGCATATCAATATTATACACATAATATAAACAAAATATTTACTAATTATTGTATTAAAATGATAGATATGTTGCACACAAAAAATTACAAATAATTAATTATTCACACAAATATAAAAAGGCAATATCAAAAATTCAAACAGTCTAATGATTCGCATTGATCAAAAACAATGAATATGGAAATACATTAATAACATATTATTATTGTTATTATTATTATTATTAACGCATTACCACACAAAAAGTATTATCTAATATGACATCACTTAGCTTAACTCCTCAATCGTCAAATATGACATCATCTGATAAGATCTACAAATATCTTAGCGGTTCTAAGTAGGCAATGCTGTGAAAATGTACACAGAGATATGTCTTATCAAACGTATTATACTGCAGGCTCTAAACAACGATGTCTTGAGAATACTGCATCATTTATTAGAAGAGGGAATCGCAAATATAATACTGCTGGATAAAGCGGCATGACTCGATTTCCAAAGAAACAACCTCCCGGTTCATTAAACCATGTGACTAAGAATAATTGTTTATGATATGTTTATGTAGATTTTAGGCTCTAAGGCTGAAATAATGTTACATAGATTCAGTAACAGTAAGTGAAAGCGTCGGTCTAATTAACTCATTGTGTAACCCGCTCTCTTTACGTAATTAAAACACCGTAGCGTTTGATTGGCATTCTTTCCGTTTGACTGACAGGTGAAGGGCGAGCGCTTCACATGTTCAGTGACCCACGCCTCCGGTCGCTCCGCTGAAACGAAAAACAAGCTCGCCGTGCAGCCCCCCTTTACCCGGCAGCATTTCTACTCTCATGTGTGGAGCCAACGAGTCTCTTTGTGCCTCTACTTACCGCCCCAAAAACCACACAGCTTGCGCGAACATCACCTCAGATAGTGGCACACACAAATGCGTAAAGAAGCGTCCTGCTGCATCTATAGAAAATCGCGCAGAATACGATTTTGGTTCAAAACAAAATCTAAAAAGGACAATATTACAACGTTGTGTGTTTGCTTAGACACAGTCTTATTGTATTATTTTTATTGTATTATTATTATTACTTATTGTAATATTTATTCCAAATAAATTAAATAGCAAAAATATGCGTCTAAGAGTTAATTTTAAAAAAAATAAATAATAATAATAAAAATTTGTAATATACAAATTAAAAGGATTAAGAGAGAGCAGAATTGATACGTTCTCTCATTATCATAAAATCAATCGCTTTGAATAGACCATGATTTCAAACTGGTCTGTACGCTAATCGCATTTAAAAAGCTGGTTGACCTTTTGAAATCATTTTCTCTGTGTGTTTGGATAACACTGTCTGTGCATGTCGGCCGTGCATTGCGCCAGCTCATTCGTTATTCCGAGCGATCCGCGGCGCATCCGGACTCTATCAAAGTTTCTGCGCAAAGTAAACAATGCAACTGTCGCGTGCAGCAGTCTGAAAATAATTGGATTAGCTTAAACATATAAACGCGAGAGAGACGGGGCCGTGCACTGCGAGGCACAAGAGGAGCAAGAGATGAGAGAGAAAACACGCACACACACACACATCTACATCCGGAAAACCCTAGTGCTCCGCTGCAAACGTGTAGACTCATCTGCATACGCTGAGCGACGTTTAATAAATCAGGGAAGCTAATTCTGTTTTGTAACCAGACGACATTAGATATAATTTTCATCAAAGCGGAATATAATAGCGTACTAGTGCACAGCAGGCGTGTTAACAAATCTCTAATTTCTGTAAAAGAATAAGTCTACTGCGGATTGATTATTTAAACAGATACCACAACAAAAAACTGAGATTATTGCATCAATTAATCAAGCGAACAGGATTATACAATAGCATAAATTAAATATTTTAATTCCCAAAAATGTTTCACGTTTAATTATTAATAGATTTGTATATATAAATACATGTTGCTTTATTTTATTTTGTTCTATCTTATCTTGTTGTAATATCTTTAATCACTGTAGATTCCTTTATATTTTAAAGAGTGGAGCCATTGATGCTCTTTGAATAAGGGATGTGGACTGTGCCCAAATTTGATAGCCAAGCCTTGGCACAGACCAAAAAAAAAAAAAAAAGGCCAAGACCAAATCAATAGTCTGGGAATTGGCTAACCTGGGAGGCTGTTTTTGAGGAAAACGAATAGAATGGCAAAAGCACAATAAGCTTTTTAGAGAAAAATCTACTGTTGAATGATCTTACTATGATTATGTTAGTAAAAATCAAAGGGTAATAAAGCGCACGCCTACCTGAACAGGACCTTGTTTTTGGTCTCGTTTTGGAACCATAACTAGAAGAGGACCCACCTATCAGGCTACTTGGTGGGAAGAGCCCCGGCCCGTAATCGGACACATAGGATGGGTAAGTGGCGATGGGATGGTGCGCGGAGGACGCGCCCGGTCCGATAGAGGCCATGCTCCGACTATGAGCCGAATCCAGCTTCATGCTTTCGGCCAGAGACACCTGGTACTTAATGCACTCTTTGTCCTCCTGCCGTACGGATGAGCCCGAGCCTGACGTGGAAATTGCGGGGTCAGGGGACACATCTTTGGGTGGAGTAGGGGGAAAGGTGAAGAGGTGTGGGCTGGAGTGGCCAGCGGACAGCGAGGAGGAGGAGGCTGGGGGGTAGACGGACAGAGGCCCAGGGGAACTGTGATGCAGGGAAGTCTTGGGGAAAGGCCCGAGGTTCCAGGGGGAGGTACTGTGGTGAGGGCCGATAGGTTTACTTCCATCGAGCCAAGGAAGAGAGCCGTGCAGCAATGATGGGCGACACACCTGAGTACCTGCTGAAACAAAAGACAAGCCTGTTGTTAGGACAGGACGAGGTGGGGCTGTGGGATTCGTCACGAGAAATAACATCTGAACGATTAGAAAAATCACGCTTTGTTTTGTAAACACAATCGTTAAACGTCGCAATTATGTGTGTATAATAAACTATATAATTAACGAAAGATGTTTAAAATATTATGTATACACATACATGTAAAATTACGTGCAAAAAATCGGTCAGGATATTTTTACAACACAGCGCTGCAAAAACAAAATACATTTTGATTGGTATGATACGTTTTTACATGTATTTCACACATATGTGGTATTTTTATACGCCGAAACCCTTTTAGCAACGGTCTTTAATTGCATGAAAGAACTAGTGCAACTTGACTAAATGAGTAAAACTGCGAAACTGCACGTAAAGGCCTACATTACTCTGAGAGGCTTTCGATGGCGCTGGGAAGGGTCGCAATTAACATCCCTCGCGAGTTTCTCACTTTCAAAAGACTTTCGATACCCACCAGTATCTACTGATGTTGCACGGATTTTGAAAGTTTTCATATGTTTAGAGTTGGGGCAATTCAAAAGAGAAACAAGGTCACGCTTTGCCCCATTCCGCTCAGGAAGTCATGTCAATAAATTAAAGCAATTGTTCTTCCGCACTAAAATTCAAGTACCTAGTACAGGAAAAATGTGCTTCATTATTTAGAGACCGACTTTAAAATCATTAAATCACCAAATAATTACATTAAATCGAAACCAGCTAGTGCTAATAGAAATATGTTTGCTTTAAAATATTACAACATCGTTCTACCAACATCATATATTGTGTTTTTTTTTTTGAATAACACTGCTTGTTCACATTTTATTTTTGATGACATTAAAATTAAATTAAACGGTTTTCTACAATTAAAGGAAAGCATTTGTTATCAAGTATCATACAATTATTGTATACCCTAAAAAGTCAAATAACCATAGAATACTAGAAAGATGTGAAACCAGTGACACACCACTTCAGGTAAGCCACACGTAAACTAAACTGACATTATTCAAAAGAGTCAGTTGCATTTTCAGTACAATCCTAAAAGCAGTTTCTATCTTATTACATGTGATTAATTTAGTCAGAATGGACGTAAGAGGAGTAATGTAAAATAATTTAGGACTCATATACTTACCGTGAGGTGGCGGGTACCTCTGCACGGCCCGAACCGAGTTCCCGTAGTACGGGTGGTTGCTCTGTCCGTCGATATTAAACAATACATCCACATCTTCCGCGAGGGGATACTGCGACGGGTCCATGTAGGAGTGTCCCAGTCCTGGGTGGTGTGTCTCGGGATGCTGGCCGTTAATGACCGGGTGATGATGGGTCATCCAACGGGGCTGCTCCGGACTTACTTCCATCGTTTTTTAACAAGCGTTCATACACTCACCGAAACACACAACACGAAAGTTCAAAAAAGTCCAAACTCCTCCTTTGTTTAATCCACAGGTCCGATTTTTTTTTACTTCCGATCACCTGAAATTGAACAAGACAATTTGTTTTTACAAAGTCCGTCCGTTCGTTTGTGTTTTTCTTTCTGTCATTGGCAAATTGACAGAAGATCGTAAAAATTGGATCCGTCCGTTCAATAAACGCGCATTAACTTGTGAAAGTCAAATGCATTTATACTAATGTTGGTCATAAGTCCGCGTACGCATCCAAACGCGCGTCAAGTTCCGCAAGTTTTTCTCTCAGTATACTGTTGCGTTGCGTAGACTCAACAAGTGAGTTTGACGGTTCAGGCCGAGCCGGGTCGATCTGGATAAGTTTTCTGCCGTCTGACTGAACACAAGTTTGATCACATCTGTGTTTATGCGCAGTAGTAGTAACCCTCTTCCCTCTTACTCTATTTCCATCCCTCCCTCTATCTCTCTCTCTCTCGCTCTCTCTAGTGCTCACTCCCTCTGTCTCTGAATGCACTGCTCTCTCTGTGTTTTTTTACAGTGAAGGCATTCTTTCAGGATGGCGCCAGTCAGCTCAATGCTCGCAGACAGCTGTGGCGCGACGCAACTTAAGGAGGGTCTGTGGTGTCATCAGCAGGGGCGGGGCCCAACAGCCTGGACTAATTGAATAAAGTGGGCCAGGGAAAGATGACCAGAAGCTGCGCCCAATTCTGCTCCCCATTCATATACAAAAAGAGCGCTTTTTGAGGAGAACGTCTGGACGTGTAAATATTCAACACACGTTACATATAAAAACACAAGCACGCCGAATGCATTTACACAGCTAAAATAAATTTAGATTACACTATTTTATGGTCTCCTTGTTACAGTGTATTTACATGTAAACACTGAGTAATTTTAATTAAAAATATGTACTTACTATAGGGTTAGAATTTGGTTTAGGGTTAGTTGCATGCAACTGCATAATTCACTGTTATTACTGAAGTGTGTAACACATTGTAAAATAAAGCGTAAGATAATTCACAATTAAGATAATTCAGGCCTAATTCACACACACACACACAAAAACTGTTCATAAATAAAGTAGCAATTTGGATTTTAACAAAGCAACGAATTAAATTTAGGACAATGGCAGCGTCTGAAATAATAACTTAAATGTGTTTTCTTAAATCAAAAAGATTTCTTAAACCGATTTTTAGAATAAATTATGAGCGCAAGAATTATTGTATTTATTAAGATTGCTTAGTAAAATAAACACTTATTAAAAAAAAATACAAATATTAAGATATCAGTATGTCCTAAGGGCACCATCGTTTTTTTTTTTTTTTGGCCTGCTGTCTTTGTGTCTATACGACTGTGTGTGTTATCAGTGGCAGCTCTTGTGGTGTGTGTTCTCTTTTAAATTGTGACAGTGCGTCCTCTCGCGGTGACAAGCACGTTTTTCTAATGGTTCCCTCTGCATGTTCAAAAGAGGCTCTTAAACCCTGATTGCGACATATAGGCTAGTGGTGCGGTAAAACTACGGCCATACATTCCTCTCCTGTATTGCACTTTAAACACAGGATTTCCACCCGGCAGCTTAAGTCGGTGTTCTTTATTCCTTAAAGGACACCAACCGAACGACTGCATCATTATTCATTTAAGGGGCTGTTACATGTAACGTGATGCAATTACATTAGCGTTTCAATACGCACGGGAAAAACTTTAACCTTAATATATGTAATGAGAACGTATTTCATGTGACAGTTTGCTCAGACGCCACTTTAAGGGACAGTGTCAGGTATTATTCGCTATTACTCTACTTGGTTGCGCTGTAATAAGGGGCTTGCCCCTTAGGGTAATATTTTGTCTGTAATGCTCCGGTTTGGCCGGCCCGTCCCCACAGATTGACAAAATGTAATTGGGCTGCTGGTTTGATGCTCTTAAATGCACTGAGATGATGGCCAGCCCTGCCGATGCCGCTGGACGTGACGTCAGTAAACAGGCAGGAAATATACTCTACGCATTGGATGTAAAATATGTGCTCTGCAAGCTTGCGTTTCTCTCGCGATAGTTATTTCTCTAGGTGTCCAGAAAGTGATAGGTAAATGCTAGTGCAACTTAAATAATGTAATTTCAAATTTAAAATAAAACGAGTAAGAAGTTACATGCTAGTTTATATAATGAATTATATAATAATAGCGATAATTTTCACTCCATCGTGGCGACTAAGCTTTCATGTTCCTTTAAAAAAAAATGGAATTGGTTGAAAACGCTGATTCAGGAAATGTGCATCTTCTCTACCCCCTCCCCCTCCCCCGTACGAAGAGGAAAGCCTCTTCTTTCTCTGGTAAAGACCGAAGTTGGATGAAAAGTGTTGCACTGGCTCACTGTCATTGTCNAGAAGTTACATGCTAGTTTATATAATGAATTATATAATAATAGCGATAATTTTCACTCCATCGTGGCGACTAAGCTTTCATGTTCCTTTAAAAAAAAAAATGGAATTGGTTGAAAACGCTGATTCAGGAAATGTGCATCTTCTCTCCCCCCTCCCCCTCCCCCGTACGAAGAGGAAAGCCTCTTCTTTCTCTGGTAAAGACCGAAGTTGGATGAAAAGTGTTGCACTGGCTCACTGTCATTGTCGAGCTGTCAGCGGACGCGTGTAATGATCCGCGCGAGCTATTATCCCGCGCGCGAGCGTACATTAGAGGTACTCGAAGGCAACACGCGACGGTAAAAGTGAAATCCTGATTATGTGTTTTGTTTCTTTGCTTAGAGCGCGGGACATGGAGGGAAGCAGCCCCGAGTTTGGATGTAGTTGAGGCGATTCCCTCTCAAAAAATGCTGGCATTTATCATACTTCGGGCTGTCAAAACAACATATAGGAATAACAGGAAAAAGCAAAAAATGAAATACATTTTCTAATCTATATCTATATATCTATATATATCTATATCTATATATATATATATATATATATATATATATATATAAGGAGGTGGGTGGTATGTTAAATCAGGCCCGTTCATTTTAGCTCGGGCCACCAGGTTGATTCATAGATGGTACAGTAAATCGGTGGTAGACAGCGATACTGGGTCAGGTTGAAGATTGGGTAGATAATTTGTGAATGATTATGTCAGGCTAGGCAGATTAAAATCAGGAGGCATCACACTTTTCACTGTGGGTGAGAACTTAAGACCCGGCCGTTTTATTTTAGTCTATCCTATAACAAGGGTTAGAAGATGTGCGCTGATAACACGCTTTGTTTATCGAGAACCATTTATCGACACATAAAACCTCTCTGTAATAATTTTGGTGAAGTGTGTTTTTGAACGGATGAGTAGATGATAAAATCCGAAAGCAGGTCATGACGGTAGAAGCCATCACAAACAATATGGTGCACAAAAATAATAATGAACAAACAAACATTAAATTTGCTACTGCAGCTACTACTGTTATTATGTTAGTAGTAGTAGCACTGTTATTATCATTTTTGTGAAATACAGTATAATTACACAATACACTAAATCAAAACAACTGTGTTAATTTTCATCCGCTTTCATTTTTGATTGATCGTGGAGGCGACTGCGATTGTTATCTATTCATCTTCTGCATGACTGATTTTGTCATTTATGTATACATGTGGACATTTCATATATGTATACGTAGGTTGTATGGGGATGAATCAAATTTTAACGCAAGCCTCCATGACGTCTGTGGCGACCAGTTGAAGATGTGAGGAGATTTGATGAAAGGGTCGGCCTAGAGTGCCCAGGTAAAGCTGTCCAAACAGAGCGGGGTGAACCAGAGGACACACACTTCACCCCAGCTACCGAATGATGAAGACAGGGGAGGGGGGTTCAGTCCATAGCGAAACATGAGCGCTACACTTGCAATATTCACGCTTTAAAAGACTTGTTCGTCACATTTATTTTTAAGCAACAAAACGTTTCTCTTCTCAGTTACCAGCTGTGGAAAATCACACAGAAGCTTCGCTGTAAAAAGCATAATGCTATAAAAAATTATGTCCAAAAAATATTTGGAAGATAATTATTATTTTGTGTGTGTGTTGTTATTTATATAAAACAAAAACAATAACAATTTAAAATATAGTAATAATTATTATAATTGTATCATATATCAATAAAACCCACAATTTAATACTACTACTACTAATAATAATAATAATAGTAAAAGAAAAACGGTAACTCGGAATGTTAAAGTAGACTTAGGCGAATTGTGAATCACGTACTTCGTCTTTTCAAGAACGAACTTTCTTTCTGAATTTCTATACTGTGTGAAGTTGGCCTATGTAGGTTATACTGCAAATTCTTAGAACCCAGTCGAGGACATGAAATTCTGATAGTTGCGTCATAATGAGAGTTTGACTTATTTCTAAGAACAACTGACGAAAAAAGGTGAGAGGGAAAAAACACAAGAGCCTCGAGTGCAGGTTTTGTTTTTGATAATTCGTCGCTCTAGTGAGAAACATCTAAAGATGGTTTTTCAATTGGTGCTGATGACAGCAAACCTCCACAAATCTGCAACAGTCAAACAATTCATTTCCCAAAACATTAGTTATTTAGACTCCACTGGTTATTCGTTCTCATTGATACATACCCGATACATTAGCCTTCAAAATATTAATCCGTCAGTTCGTATAACATCATCACCCTGTGTTCGGCTGCTTTAGGCCTAATGTATTTATTTGATCTCCACTGGTGCTCTTTGGGATGTCGCATGTAACAACTTCATAACTCAAAGGGGGTAAACAAAGAGGCACATCGCAGGAATATTCTCGTTCAAACAAAAGTGCATCTCTTCCTTTCGGTCGAGTGCTGATTTGAGGACATGGTTTCAGATCATTTCTCTGTGCAGCTGAATGGAGTGGCCGGACTCGTGCTATCAGGGAGAAACAGCTGTTTTACGCGCATTCAGCTCCAATCAATGGAAGCTGCTGCTCTCTACATGCAAATACAAACCAAACGAGCCTGCGCCCATGAAAGACGGCCTATGATGTGCCTTAATGTCGCGTCCTCTTCTCTCTGTTTCCAATGCTCTTCAAACCAGCAACACAAATGCATCCTCTCTCTTTCTTTCTGCCTCTCTCTCTCTCCCTACACACACTGGAAGCGCAGTTTCAGCAAATCCACTTCTCTTTATGACCCATTGCAGGGCTAATCAGATCAATTTCACGGGTTAAGGGAAGCATACTCGCTCACACTCAGGTGGTAATAGATCATTAAAATCCTTCATCTAGAGGACGGTAGGCGGGAAAATGACTCTTAAAATACAGGGGCGTCCATAAAATACCACCCCGATTGTCGGAAAGTGGACGTGGGTGCTGGTAAAACGCATAGCCTATATATGTGTCGGGTGAAATGAATAAGCTCATGAGAGTTGACATCTACAGGTCTGAAATTGTTAAATGACTGTACCACCCTCAGACAGAACAAAACATGTGAAAAAAAGATCTATTTTTTTTTTTTTTTTTTAAACTGACACAAGCAAACCCAACATATCTGATGCTGAATCATGAGCATGTGTATTGCTCCAAATATGAAACCGGAGACAAAGCATCCGAAGAACTGGCATATAAACGCATGCACAACGCTTTGGAACATGCAAGCTAAATCAATTTATTCGACAGTTTTGGGAGCTAGGCTAATTGTGCAGCTAGAAATGAGTTTAGAAAACATGGAAAATATTAATCCGAATATTTACTGACCTGCGGAATTGTGGTTGACGCGTGGTCAGGCGTTTTTTCTGATGGGCTTCAGATGTGAAGTGACACACAGATGGAAGTGCCGATGGCATTTACAGCAGGAGAGAAAAAAACTAGGCTCCTTTTTTTTCTGCTAGCCTACACACACACACACTCTCTCCGTCTCTCCAGCTCGCGCGCGCGCGCACGCACACACACACACTTACCGTACTTACTGTACACCAAGCGCGAGCTCTTCCGGGTCGGTGCAGGCTGCGGAGTAAAAACACACACTTAATCTGAATGGGAGCGATCACACGCGTCCGTAACGAACCTTTTTAACACAGAGAGAGGGGACGTGGACGTACGGGCCGCGGAGAGGGAATGGGTTCGGTAGCACGCCGCTTTTCTCCGTGAGTCGTAATAACGCAGCCCGTTAGATGCCAGACTGATGCTCTATAATGCATGAGATGACTGATAGCGCCTGCCACGGTTTGACCATTTAAATTTCTGTTTTTATTCATTAAACCCTTGAGTTAAATATACCATATTTTGTGAATGATTTTTAATGAAATATCTGTTGAAATTCTGTTCG
Source organism: Labeo calbasu (assembly GCA_019740295.1). Classification (NCBI taxonomy): domain Eukaryota; kingdom Metazoa; phylum Chordata; class Actinopteri; order Cypriniformes; family Cyprinidae; genus Labeo; species Labeo calbasu. Next base: position 65,479 of record JAHKKF010537451.1, read on the forward strand.
TATATTTTTTATCTACGCTTTATAAGAAATGGTAAATATACGGAAAGAAAAAATAATACACGCTTGTTTAAACACGTATTTTTCCCGTACTATTTTATCCACAGATATTTTACTAGAAATATTTTAGGTCAAGATGATTTGTGATTTGCGTAAGATTAGTGCGATATTAAAAAAAAATAAAATCAGATTATGCTATGTGCTGAATTATGACATGTCTGTGTCGATAATTCCAGCTAATTCCAAACAAAATATTTATTGTGGCCATAATTTATACTGGTAAGGTAAATCGGTGGTCTTTCTATAGCCTATATATCACATTTTCAGCACTGAAATTGTAGAATTTCCAGTCTTTTGATCTTATTAGTACTCTTTTATATTTGCTATTGTTTTTATTGAAATATTAAAATGTAGATGTGCATAAACCACTACAGATGTTCTGTTGCAGGTTTGCAGTGGAAACTCACTGAAAGGTAAGTCTTCGGTTCTGTAGCCAGAGCGTTTGAGAGGCCTTTGAGGATGTCAGAAATCAGAACACATGCAATGTAATCGCGGTTCAGCTACACTTCCTATTCGAAATACAACCATAGTGTTTTTCTTCTTGTGATGTGCTGATTGCAGATGACAAGCAGCTGTTTCGGCTAACACGCCCATTTATTGACGGAATGGCTTTCTGTTCTCTTCATGGGGGGGTTTGGAGGGTGGGGTGGGGGGTGAGGTTGGATGATGTGCAACAAAGAGAGAGAGGAGTTAGAGAAAAGGAGATGGGATGCTGAAACGGCAGTGACAAAGAAAGAAAGAAAGAAAGAAAGAAAGAAAGACTCGCCTGTATCTCTCACATTGCGTCGAGGCCAGTAAACTGATCACACCAATATCTGTCTTTGGAGAAGAAATTCAATTAAGGTCGTAAATTAAAGATAATTGGCTGAAACGGCACTATAAACTTACAGCAACGTCGAGCCAAAACGAGGCTCTTTAAAAAATGAATTATTCAATGTTTCCAGAGCATCAACAAGACCTCAAATGTTATGAATTTGATTTAATAATGGAATTAGGCAAAGGCACATCCAGAAGATAATGATTTAATAATCTGTCTCAGTCTTAAATAAAGTGCTTAGTAAAATAAACAGCACCCTAATATCTATGTAAAAATGTTTTTAATATGCGTCAATGATGAATGCGCATACTAGATGTAATAAAACAAAAAAGTCAAATGAAGAAATATTGCACAGATAATTAGAACATATTATAAATATGATAAATACAGATTAACGTCAACGGCGGTTTAAAACATTTTTGAATTAATTAGTTCAATCTATTTCTTTTGAGAGCAAATTAATTTTCGAATCAATTTTCTCTCCTTTCTTATTATCTTTTATCTCTGAACGCATAGCATAAATAAGATTGATCTGGTAGAGCTGGTAGAGAAAATGCAGACTTATCGACATCATCCATTCCGCAAATATAACAAATATTAGATTGTGTGTGAAGTAAAAATATTGAGGCTATTGTTAAAAAAAAAAAAAAATAATAATAATAATAATAATAAAGGATGCTAAAGAAACGACAACGATGGGCCTGCGTTAGGTTTTGGGGAGATTCACAATATTATTCCTAAATGTTTAAGGGATAGCGCAGTTTGGTGGCGAGAGTAATTTTGGGGGGCAATAAAAAAAACACACACACACGCCGGTCACACAAACACACACTCCGTTGCCTCTCCCGCCGTGAAATTCAGTGATTAATGTCGTATAGTTGACGTGAACCTCAGCGTGACAGTACAGCTGACAACAGCCAAGTGTAAACCTTGAGTTTGATACTAACACACAGCGCTGTTTATTCCACTAATTTATTTATTTATGCTTTTGGTATTTATAACTCTCTCAGTCTTATCGGCAGATAGAGCAGGGGATTATGATATCACGTTTATAAAGCGATTAATTTCAGCAGCAGAAAGCGGGGTGGTCTGTTTAAACACTTTGAGCCAATGTGTCGCTCAGTTGAGTTGTTTGGACAGCCTCTCAATTCCGCGTTCATTTGCACCTAACCGTAATAATTTATCGCTTGTTTATCAGTCGCCATTGATCTTATTCGCATGAGCCACCCGAAGGTTTTGTCATTGTTGACCCTCATATTATGATCAAACTCAACACTATATGGTAAAACTGTTCATTGTTCAAATGGTGGAATAAGACATCAATTTATTTCATCTAACATTTTTAAAGTTCATACTTTGGTGAAAAGAAATCGTTGGCGATTTTTACATTTTATTTTATTTTTTACAGAATGTAATGTTAAAATCAGTGAATATAGCCAGTGTTGCCTCCCTCTTTCTGTCTCTCTTTCTCTCTCTCCCTCTCTGTTTTACCATTCTCCAACCGTGTGCTCTCTCAACAACCATAAGCCTGTTTTTTTGTTCCAGCTGCCTCTTCCTCCCGATTTGATTTGAAAATATTAGGCCAAGGTGGGGAGAATTATAAACGACTGGCGCTTATCTGCTCTGTGCCCAGATCCTGCAGGATCAGAGAGTCTGATTAAGAAAGAAGGCAGAGCCATAATGATGAGGAATAATGAATCCTTATCTCGCGCCTCCAGATTATCTGCCTTTCAGCGCGCCATGTTTTGTTACATGGGATAATTTATTGCATCTAATACATCACAATGAATCTGATGGGGAAAAGTGATGGCCAATGTTGTGAAAGAGGATGTTTTTTTTTTGTTTTTTTTTATCCCGGGGCAATGAAATGCCTTTGCGATTTTTAATTGGTAAAATATAAGGGGGTATCTGATAAAAATAATAATAATAAAAAAATAAAAAAGCAGAGGTAATCTTGCCTTCTAGTGTTCATATGCCGCACTATAATTAGTGTGTCAATTTCGACCAGAAATTAACAACAACGACCTGCCATCAACTGCAAGGCTGGTGGAGGCAGCGAGATCCTAATTTCGCATGATTTATTTTTCACCAAGAGGAGATAATTAATCATAAACACCAAAAACAGTGCAGTAACGCGGAGATAACGCAATATTTGCATCTAAAAAGATTCGATGGTGCTAATTCTCCTCTACATCATCGCCACCTCCCCCGCCTATCCACTGAAAACCTCCAAGATCTTTCATTTTCCATGATTAATCTTAGTGAAATATCATTAATCACCGAGCAGGGACTGGTGGTGTGAGGGGTGGGCATGAGTTCAGCTCACCTCTCACAGCTCCATGCCTGTGGCTTTGGCAACAAAACGTCTTGTAGATATTGCAGGCTACCTGAGCTTTAACGAAAAGCTGCGATAACGGATATCATTATGATACCAAAACCTTGATATCAAAATAAGATAAAAGATACAACACTAGATACATCTTGTGGTTGTGGCTTTTCCTATCTACATCTTATCAGTCGTGTGATGACATAGGGAAACTAATCAAACCGCAAAATGTAAAAACAACAAAACAGTACAAAAATAAGGAAATAAAAAAAAACAATTTAAATTATATTATTACTATTATTACAATAAGTAGGCCTACTTAAATGCAATTGTTTGGGCCGCCCTGGACCAGTTGATGTACAATTTCATGTCATTTATTTATTGTTTCTCTTTTTGCATTTCTTGTGGTAATTAATCTTTCTCATGTTTAAGCATATTTCTTCTCACTTTTTCTCACTATATTATAGCACCATATTTTGCTTTGTATAGGCCTGTATATTTATTTACTTTTGTGGTTTTCTAGCTTGATCCGTCATTTTTCCAATGTGCTGCAGAGATTTTATCGCTTTATTTATTTCCCCTATATCCAGCATCTCAGGGCACGTCGGAGAACGACAGAGAAAGAGAAGAGGGGGCAGAACCGACAAGAGAGAGAGGATATTAGGCAGGAACGGGGGAAAGGCGTCGAAGGAGAGGGTTTGAAGAAATGGGAAAAGGAAGATTTCTCACGCTGTTTTATATAGGCCCTATATATTGTACAGGCCTACGTAAATATGCTAATTCAACATTTTTTAGTTAGGCCAACGGCTTTTTTTCTTCTTCCTTTTTTCTTAAAAACCCCCCAGATATGTGGCTTTCTCAGTGGGTTCCTTTAGGATAGGCCTTGAACAGACTTTTGGTGGCGAACCAGCATTTATCAAAGCACATCATACAGCCCACGATCATAATAAGCAATCTGAGAGAAGGGTCTTTTATTTGTCGAACTGTTTGTTGGTAGAGATGCGCAGATTGGCAGGAGAGAAGAGAGGGTAACAGAGATGGAGAGACTGAGATGAGTAGATTAACTAATGAAATGGATGACAGGGGAATTGGACACAAATGCGCGCGTTACATCATTGCCTGCTCTCCAGGGGCGCGCGCACAATGGCATCGCTTTATCTGCACTAAACCTGCTCTAACGAGACGTTTATTAAAAGTGTCCTGACTTACTCCCATGTGAAATGGATTTCTGATCTGCCTTCGCTTCACACACGACATCAAACATGGCCACAATCGCCCCAGTTTCACCTGGAATTTCGTGTTTTTCTGGGTTAATGTAAGCAGTTCAGAGGCCACTCCGGGAGGGCTTTTGTCGAAAGGTGTCCGGTATCTTGCCTTTAACGATTCAATAAATACCAATATTTCTCCTTTTCTCCGTCTCTCTCCTTTTAATGTCGCCTTTACTCGCTTGATGAATTCATTTAAGTATTGTGTGGGGGGAGAAGGGGTCTTTAAGCCTCTTACTCAATGGCTATTTGTTGGTATCTCGAGTGTGTGAGAGAAAGCGGAGAATAGGGAGCCTGAGAGAAGAGGAGGCAGACTTGATTTTCATTGCAATCTTTGGAACAAATAGCGAACATTTACCGTTTACACGCCGCCTGGCGACGCGCTGGCGCTGCAGGCTCGAGCGAGCCGGTCTAAGATGACCAGAGAGCCTTTGGAGAGCGCGAGCCCCCGGCTATCGTGTTCTCCAGATCCCCCCGCGCGCGCGCGGATCCGGTTTCAGGCCGGGCTTGTCCGCGTTCTGCTTTGCTGCCGCGCGCCTTTAAATGAGTGTCAAAGAGCCAAATATCAAATAGCATCGGGTCAAGCCAATTTGAAGAACGCCCCCCTCCCTCATCTCCACTCTAAACGGTCCAGCTTAGCTCCAGCCGGTGAAATTAGGTTAGACAAACAACGGCTCTTTCTCTTATATTCGCGACACACAGACGTTATAAATACAATTAAGATTGTGTTGATTTCGTATCTCTGGCGCTTCAGACCACGTAGACGCGAAACCATTTGGCGCGAATAAAAACGAGGCTGAGGTGGATACTGACAGAATGTCATAAGGCAGACGTTTAATGTGTCTTAGGTCAAGTTTAAGAGTTTCTGTCTGTTGTATTTTTTATTATTATTATTTCAATTTTTTTTTTCAAGTTTTTTTTTTTTTTTTTGTAGAACGATCGGGCCTAAGAAATACTGAGCGAGCTGAACTTGCACCATGGCAGCCTCGTTTTCAGTCGCGTCAAATTAAAAATGGCGTCTGCCACATACAAGGTCCACTACGGCATCGCGTCCAATTTCTAAATGCTCGCGATAAAAACAAATCTGACAACCTGACATAATACATTCACATTGTGCGTCGGATCGAGCTTCCACCGTGTCTCAGATTCATCAACAACTTTGATCTCCATTCACTTTGCTTGTATTCTAATTTATGCAGTGCAATTAATCTGGGTAATTGAAAAATACCCATTGCCTGTGAGCACCACGCCGAGCTAAATCCTCTCCGATAACGGATTTTAAAAGCACAACCTCCCCATCTTTATAGGCGCACTAAAGCACCAATTCATTATCGGCCTTAAATAAATATAAAATAGACAGTGGCACCTTTGGCAGTAAATATATGCTGCGTTTCAAAATACAATTTTGTAGTGGGGAAAAAAGGAGCGCGGTTTGTGAGTTGGCTTTTTTGATTGACACCCTGTCCCCAGGATCATGTTTAATCCCTGCTTCACTCCAGCCTTTTCATAACTCATTTCTCCGCGAGAGATGGGGACCCTGATGGTTGCCTGGGAGACGGCGATAGCGCTAAGCCATTTCCATGTCTGCAGCCCATTTGCAACAAAGGTCGTCACAAAGTCATTCCCCGACACAGCGCGCGTTTATGATGACACTTTCCCGTTCTTTTCTCCTCACCGAGCGCGTGCACGCGCGCTCCCCAACATCAGCATCTGATGACGCAACTGCCCTTTTTGATCAAAGGAGATGCATGGCCTCGTGTAGGTGTCTTTATGCTATACCCCCACACCCTCTATCACTCCCTCCCTCTCTACTGCGCAAGGAGAAAAATGCCTTTACTTTCAATCTAAATACTACAGAGAGCGCAAGCCGCGCTTGCGTTTTATTTTGACATTTTTTATCGACAATCTATCCCACCCTTTCAGGATGAAGAATGCATATTGCATGACTGGGAAGCACGCCGGGAAAGCTGAATAGACTCAAAAGCAGCACTTCGGTGTCATGCGACAAACCTAGACGGTTAACTAGCAATGCACATGATCATTCATTCATTCATTCATTCATTCATTCATTCATTCATTCATTCATTCATTTATTCATTTATTCATTCATCCATCCATGCTTAAGTGGCTTGCTTGTGTTTCGCGTTGTCATTCATAAAAAGGAGATCGGGGCTAGTTGTCACATTAGGAAAGTTTACACAAGATTAAATCTCAACAATTTTATTCAAAATTAAATTACTGTTAATTTTATTCTCAAACCTAACACCCCAAAATCATTATGTTTTTGTAATAGCTGTTGGGCAATCAAGTGAACGCAATAAAATTACACTGGCTTAGCATAAAGGTAGATTTTAATCGAAACGCTGAACTGTGTTGTCAGGACAAGTGTATTTTATTTGTTTGTTTGCTTTTTCTACTTTTTCCAGGTCCGGGCACGTTGTTAGAATATTTATTTGTCAAAACAATGGTTTGATATTTTGAATGCTGTTTTTTTTTCTTTTCTTTTTTTTTTTCTTCTTCTTTTTAAATTATGCAGAAAAGGCAATAATAAGCTTTTAAATGTCAGGCTCTCGTTGTGACAACTTACCCCACATAGAGTGACAGCACAAAAGATCAACCTGGGCGAAATTTACATAAAAGGTGAAAATGTTCAAAAGCTATTTTAGAGAACATGCGAGCAGTAATTGACAGAACATACCCTTAGAAATAATCAATGGAGTAAAAAAGTGTGCCAACAAGCCCCGGTCTTCATTCACACTTGCATAGCTAAACATGATGTGGTAAATATTCACCTGTTCAGATATTTTTCTTGGAACGTTCATAGAGAAAAGCCTGTTAAACTTGGCAGTTAAACAGTTTATGGCGACAAATGATGATGCCTCACACCCCTTTGCGATGTGCGGTATGAATCCCCCTCCCAGATTCGTTTTGTTTATTCATTCTCTTCTTTCCTCATCAGAAGGAGAAAGTTTATAATAAATGGCGTAAGGGCAGAACGCGATGCGAGTTGTGCAAGGCAGATAGAGCGTTCATTAGTGCCTTTGGTGAAATAATTACCTATCTCCGCGCTGCACCTTCACGCTGGAAGTTCGCGTGACGCCCACGAGGCTGATTATGTTAAATCCACGCGCGCGCGCGCCAGTGTTCGGGCTATTGATCAGGCTATTCAAACATCACGCGCACACCCTCTTTAATTGCACAAGGAGCTTCGGGCTGAGGAGAAACTCGAAATAAATAAATATTCTAATTAAAATGTATTCGAAATTCCTCTGCGTTGGTGTCATATCACGTCCTTAATTGCTTTTGAAGCTTGTCGTTTCAAAACAATTGATAAAGAAATGCGCTACCTTTGCGTAAAAGGAAGATAAGCTCCGAGTGTAGCTTACAGTGCCTCCGATAAATCACAATTTCACTCTCACAAAAAGTATGCAGCAAACACATACAAAAGAAAAACTCTCATCTGTGGCACTTTCTGAATTCAAAAAGGGAAAAACGGGCCTGTTCACCTTAAAAGTTCTGTTCACAATCTTACAGATCGCAAGGGAGAAACTTCAAGGCCTCCAGTGATTCTTTTGATGAACGTCATTTTATATGCCTTTAAATAGTACAATATGAATGCATTTCTTTTCTAACGGGTTAATCGCCAAAAGGTGCTATACATGGAAAAACAGGCTATATGAAATGAAAGGAACTTTCATGTGAATTAACAACTGCACTTTATCCCGTGATGAGTATCTGTGATACTCTATACCACATCCTTTTTCATTGTCCAAATGTTCAATGTTTCAAACAGACTGATAAATCCTTTTAACATTGTGGCTAGATAGCATTGATGGCCTACTGCAAGCTTTAATGAAAGCAAATGAGATTACACCCATAGTTTCGGGTCAATTGGTGTGCATGTGTTTAACCCTAAAGACCCGCTGTAGAAAAATAGAGGTTGGTTTGCACAATTCAGTTCATGTTTAGTTCTTGAAAAAAAAAAAAATATTTACACAATCGCTAAAACACAAATATATTCTGTGATTTTCCCTGTAGTCTAATAACTTTATCGAGTGCAAGAGTTGCTTTGAGATGAACACTGAAGTGACTTCCTAATACATAAGAACACATAAATGTCAACACTTGGGTTTCTGAGGTTTAAACGGGTAGCCTAGCCTATATTTGTTTGCATTAATTACTATCTATTTTTTTTTTAAATTACAGATTACTTTAATACAATTGATATCAGTGTCAGTGTGTCTGTTGATGTTTAATGTAACTCACAAACAGCGCTGAATTGTGTTTATAAAGTTTACCAACAGGGGGCGGTATGATTTGAGATCACAATCTTCATCATCATCAGCATCATCATTTTATTTTAGTGTTGGTGGTAGCAGTGGCTATTTCTGTGTAGAATATCTGTTATTTGTGCGTTTGCATAAGTTATTTTAACGTCCCGAAAAAAAAAACGTTCTGTCCTGCACGTGTACACTTGGACTGCGTTCATTTGCGTATATAAATTTCACTTGCAAATGAACAGTTTATGTATCTTAGGTTTCAGTGTAGCGTCTACATTTGTAAAATAAAAGGGTAACATGCGTTATGGATCAATAATGAAATTCTAGAGAAACATTTCCTTTAGTTAGCTTAATTTATCTATGAAGATTTTTTATAGATTTGATCTTACTGACACCAGTCTTAGTTCATTCAAAGTTAATAAGTCAGCTGCATAAGTGGATTGTAACACTCGTACAAAAAAGCATACAGTTTTTCAGAAGACATATGCAAACAAAAGCATTAGTCCAACCACAAGACTAACTGAAGGCCAAAAAGTGTGACATAAAAATACATTTGTGAATGCCAGTTGCATGAAAATGTAAAAGTAAGAAATAATGCATTATTAAACATATATTGATTTATGTCTAAAACATGTAAACAAAAAAAAAAAAAAAGAATATATAAAGGCAAAAGAATATATAACACAGAACATACACTTATCAACTTATTTTATAAAACAAGATATTTAAAATACACAGTTTTAAAATAAATCCTAATATCTTATGTTTATTTAGCATTTAATGTAAATAAACACTTCTTAAGCGAGGACTGTTTAGATATTTACTGGAAAACAGATATATGCTGCTTAAAATGCAATATGGACTGTTTTGAAAACATTTTTAGCAAGTTTTAGATATATCTGAACAAAATTATATTAATAAAGCACAGACAAGAAAGTACAATCCCACTGCAAATTGATAACAAAACTAAATTTCTATAAAAAACTATTTTCTGTTTGCTTATTGTAAGCTTATCAATTGATCTGTGTATATAAGTGTATTAATCAGTCTGCCATGAAATGCTGTTTTTTCGTTCTTCTCACCTTTAGAAGAAACTGCTGCATGTCATCCAACATCTCCATGTGACCTCCGACCTTTGGGGAAGCTGTGAGTGATGTTTATCTCCAAAAATCTGTAAAAACTAACATCACTCAATAGTGTATTCAGACATGCATGTAAATAATGTTAAAGCAATAAAGTGCTTGATGAATGGCTTGATGAATTGTTTTCTTTGACCATCATAAACCATGTCAATCTACATGTTAAATTCTTATTTAAATCATGCATCTTTCATGCAGCTTCATGAACTTAAGGGGAACTGACTTTCACACTGGCACAAGTTGCTTAAAAGTCAATGATAAAATGGCATATATAACTATAAGATGTTTGCAAATGCCACCAGGATTGATATTTTGTTACAATCGCATTCATACTTTCAGGTGTGACATAAGGCCCGTTCACAATAAGAAAGATAACGATATACTGCCAGATTGCCATAATCATAAAGTATTAAAATCACTCTAAAAGAATGTTTTATAAATCACTCTAAAAAAGTGAAGACTATAAAACAGTGAAGACCACACCATTACAAATGATAAGTACA
>JAHKKF010537452.1:0-10116 GCA_019740295.1 Labeo calbasu
TTATAATTATTATTAGTATTAAATTAATTACATTATTATTATTATTAAGAAATAGATAAACATATTCCTATTTATTATATTATATTATATTATATTATGACTCAGGACTGTGTTTTTCACAAAACTCAAAGTACATTTAATTTTATATTTATATTATTTATATTATACTATATTATAAAATAATAAGAAACATAATAATAGCTTATAATTATTATTAGTATTAAATTAATTACATTATTATTATTATTAAGAAATAGATAAACATATTCCTATTTATTATATTATATTATATTATATTATATTATATTATATTATATTATATTATATTATATTATATTATATTATATTATATTATATTATGTGTTTTCCATGAATCTCATAGTACATATCATTGTATATATATTATAATTATTAGTTAAAATTTTGGGTAGTTATTATATTATATTATATTATATTATATTATATTATATTATATTATGTGTTTTTGTGATTCTATATTATATTATATTATATTATATTATATTAAAAAGAAACATAATAATAGTGTATTATTATTATCATTAAGAAATTAATTACATTATTATTAAGAAATTGCTAAGCATATCCCTATTTATTATATTATATTATATCATTTATTATTGACATATATTTTATGTATTTTATATGATCACTAATATGCAATTATCCATTATATTATATATTATATTTTTATTGATATATATTTAATGTATTTTATATTATCACTATTATGCAATTATCCATATTACATAACAACTTTTAAATAATCAATAAACATATTGATAAACCTAATATTGTATTATTATTATTAAATTAATTACAATATTATTAAGAATTTGATAAACATATTTGGCCTAGCCTATATTATATTATATTATATTATATTATTACCATTTAATATTCGTATTATATATAATTGATTTTATATTATATTTTGGACTTTGGGTATTAATGAATAATAAGATCGATGACCATCATAACTATCATATCCATAAAAAAAAATGTATTTTAATTGAATCATCCTTAAAGTATTAAGTTTTCTGATATGATAGCATGTTAGTGCGATATATTTTTTGTACCATGTTATGCACCACATTTTTTTTCTGCATTTACAACTGTAATACCATAGTATTAGTCCAAGTATCCTGGAGCACCATTTAAACACCATAGTAAACATTGTTAAATAGATTCAGTATCACTGCATATTCTAAAACACTACAGTTACCATGGTAATGGCACAGCACCAAATAATGCCATGCTCCTGACTGAGCGTCATCTTGAATCTTGATTTAAACTTGAAATATTAAAGCTGACACTTGAATAATCCCAGTTAGCTGAGCCTTTCCTAACCTCACCTTGGACAGGATGAAGCGGTCGTTGTTGGGGTTCTTGGGGTCATCTGGCCTGTACTTCATAGTATGGAAAAAAAGTACAGACATGATCTCCGCCACACTGCAACATGATGTCGGATGCCTGCCATTAAAAAAACGAAGAAAAATAAATTGAAAGAGTCTGAAGGATATATAAAGAGAAGGTAATTTCACATTTAACCTGTGATTTTCATTACAGTTAATGATGTAACATTAACTCACCACACACACAAAAGACAAATAATTGAGCTTGTCAGGTCAGAATAAGACAATTAGCGGCCGTCTATCCAAAAGGATGCCAAAGGTGATGTTTAATCCTGGTTGCCCCACCAGTACCACACTTGTGGCATAATCTAAAGCTTTGAGCAAACATACCACCCACTAACATCCACCTGTTTCCAGATTAGGTCACAGACAGCACTAAAAACCCCATGCTGTGAGACACACTCGCTATACTGTCAGATCTTCACCTCACAAATCAATGTGTTTAAATGCAATTTAACGTTATGCTCAATCATCTTCAGATATCAGATATGAATAACTACGCCATTTGGATTCATGCGGCAGCTTACATAACAGCTCAGCAGAACCATTAGAAAACACACTTCGCCTAGAGGAAAGAACATGCAGTTTCATATGTGTATGAAACAACCATCATGAAACAACAATCATCTCCATGCACACATCTCATGAACTTAATTATTATATTATATTAATATTATTATTCTTTAAAATCTCTCTCTTTCTCTCTCGCTATATTAGACCATATTAACCACAATTTCAGCATCATGAAATTACCAAAAAAACAACAACAGTTTAACAAAAACTTTAAAAAAAAGAACATAATATTATATTATATTATGTTATATTATATTATTAAAATTTTACATCTGCTAAACATATTTTGTGTAGTCCTGTATTATATTTTATTTATTATTTATTATTTAAAATCTATATAGATATATATTTATTATATAACATCTATATATTAACCACAATGCCACCAATATGAAATCCAGTAAATTTTGGAAACATTTCAGAAATTTTGGAAACTTTCCAGGATTTTTTTTGGAATCTTGGGGAATTTTTGGAAATTTACCAGACATTTTCTGCCTCTTTGCAACCATATTCAAAACACACATTTTTAAAAAATAATTACAAATGATGATTCTTTAAATTTTGTTTTTCTTTTCTGAAGACTGAAAAAGCAGATGTTAATGTTTTTATTACTAAACTGCAATCAGTTATTTAAAAAATAAATACATTATATATATATATATATATATAATTTTTTTTATAATTAAAAAATATATATTTTTAATTGTTTGATTTTTTTCCTGTTTAAGCTCTCCAAATTGTACTTTGCAATGAAAAAAGACAGAATATTAAAGATCCAGGGTCTATGAAAAAAAGAGTCTAGCTACAAATACACTGATGTAAATGCAAAAAAAAAAAACATTACAAATCTTTATTTATGTTATATAAGTTCACGGTATATATGTTGTAAGAAATATTAAAATTATACAGTATACAAAATTATTTTAAAAAAATTGTAATATATTTTTTTATAATTTAAAAATCCTATTTTGTCCTTTTTCTAGCTGCATCGCTTCACCATCTGTTTGCTAATGTTTTGAGGACAAAGATTATGCCTTGCATAAGGGTGTGCATGCAAGAGTGTGTTTGCTCGCACAACAGTGGCATAAGAATTAGTGCACATATCTATCTATCTATCTATCTATCTATGTGACACCAAGCTGCAGGTATTTTGTAGAAACTGTACCAACTCTTACCCGTTGCCCACTGCAGTGGTGGCTTTGATGGAGTTGATTCGGAGGCGGTTGGCAATGTTCCTCAGCGCCTGCACGGTCTGCTGGTCTGGTTTGTGGTAGTCCTCCATGGGTTCAGCCTAATAGCACCACAAAAATGAAAGGAGAGAATGAGGTTGAGGAGAGCACTGGTTGCGTGTGAGCGAGAGACAGAAAAAGGAGGAGGAGAGGAGAGGGAGGCTGCTTTATGCGGGCACACATACACACAGTTTATAGTGTGCAGCACAGGTCGACAGGCAGTGTGCATTGGCTGTGACAGAGAAAGTGGGTGTGTGCCAAGAAGAGAGAGATTGAGACAGAGAGACAGAGAGACAGAGGGAGAGAGTAAAGAGGAGGAATCACTCATTATGACCTTTGGCTGCTGGATCTAAACTCATTACAAGATTAAAGATGCGCCTCAGTCCTTGGAGACTCTAGAGGACGTGCATGCGGGCTTACTATAGGGATGAAATAGCGTGCAGAAGTTAGTCAAATTTGACAAAACATTTCTTGAGTGGAAAACAATAAAAAAATATTATAGCAATAAATAAATTAAATTAAATAAATAATTTATTGTTATTAGTATTATTATTACTATTTACTGTATTTCAAAAAAATACTAAAAGCTTTCTTTTAAGGGATTTAGGATTGCTAAAATACATGCAGATTGTTTTTATTTTATATTTTTGTTTTAATTTTAAACAATGTGTTCATGTGATTTATGCGGTCTAATGATTCACTTTTATTTTATTATATTTTTGACAGCTGCAAACAGTGAAGAATTTGAAGTTAACTTTTTTATATATAGGCTTTATATATTTTTTCATTTTGAATATATGTAATACAGAATTTAATCAAAGAAATAAAAACTTATTTCAGCTTACTTATTATTTTCCTAGGCTAGTTGTCATTGTCATATTTAGTTTTACTTAATTTAAAACAACTAAAACTGAAATAGAAATGAATAAAAACTTTATAGACATACATATGAAAAAATACTAAAATGACGAACACACAACAATACTACTAAAAATTTAAAAGTAAAATGAAAACGGAAAAGATAAAAGCAAAAACAGATTCACGTTTATATAAAAAATAAACTCAAAGAAATTTGTTGCCATCTTGTGGAATTTGGAGAAATTACAGTGCAAAAAAAGACGAGTTGGGAAAAGAGAGAGAGGTAATCTACTACTATGTGTCTATGTGTTTGACACAGCATGTCCAATGGCCGCCAAATGGCTCCGGGATTACAGACGTTTCCATCTGCATCTGTTACATGGTACAATCCGGAATAATCCACTGACTCATATTAGACAGGGAGGAGAAAATGTTAATTTCTTTTGGGGAATTTTTGGACAGAAATAGATTCACTAGCTCAAATACACCATTATAATTTGCAATCTAAGAGATCAGAATTAAAAAAATAAATGCAACGGTCAATAAATAAAGAGCACAGTAGTTTAAATAAATAAAATAGGGCCTATAAGATACACACAACTAAAATAATACCATGTTGGATCAAGTGTAACTATGCACAGTAAGTAGGCTAAATAATATAAAATAGTATATAACTTAAAAATCAAACAAAAAAAAATCAGAATCTGATCTGAATAATGGTTCACTAACCTGCTCTAAAGTCCCGATCTGAATCAAAAGATTCACTAACCTCTGCAAGAGCGCACAAGAAGTGTGCCATTTAGGACAAGGCCAAAATATTTGGAAATGATTCGCGATACGCGATTTGAAGTTCCGATCTGAATCAAAAAATTCACAAACCCGCTCCTAAGTTCCGATCTAAATTTAATGATTCACAATAAGCGCTTTAAAGTTCCGATCTGACTCAAAAGATTCACAAAACTGCTCTGAAGTTCTGAGCTAAATCAAATGATTCATGATAAGCGCTTTGAAGTTCTGATCTGAACCAAATTCGCAAAAGATTTGCGAACTCGCTCTGAAGGTCCGATCTGAATCAGATTATTTTTTAATCAGAATAGAATGATTCGCGATACGCGATTTGAAGTTCCAATCTGAATCAAAAGATTCACAAACCCGCTCCTAAGTTCCGATCTAAATTTAATGATTCACAATAAGCCGTTTGAAGTTCTGATCTAAATCAAATGATTCGCGATAAGCGCTTTGAAGTCCCGATCAAAAAACAAAAAAAGATATGTAAATTATGTAATTTAATTTACCTATCTTTAATCTCACTTTTAATATGTTTATTAATTTCTTTATTAAGAGCAGGTTTGTAAATCTTTTGAGTCAGATTGGTACTTTAAAGCGCTTATCGTGAATCATTCAATTTAGATCGGAACTTCGGAGCGGGTTCATGAATCTTTTGATTCAGATCAGAACTTCAAATCGCGGATTGCGAATTTGGTTCAGATCAGAACTTCAAAGCGCTTATTGCAAATCATTTGATTTAGATCAGAACTTCAGAGTGGATTTGTGCATCTTTTGTTTCAGATCGGAACTTCAAATCGCGTATCGCGAACTTGGTTCAGATTGGAACTTCAGAGCGCGTATTGTGAATCATTTCATTCAGATCGAAACTTCGGAGCAGGTTCGTGAATCATTTCCTTCAGATTAGGACTTCGAAGCACATATCCTAAATCATTTGGTTCAGAGTGGAACTTCAAAGTGCTTAGCGCGAATCATTGGATTTAGATTGGAACTTGGTAGTGAGTTTGTGAATCATTTGAGTCAGATTGAACCTTCAAAGCACTCACAGGTCTGAACTTCAATGTGGGTTCGTGAATCTTTGGAATTAGATCAGAATTTTAAAGCGCTTAGCGCGAATCATTTGATTCAGATCAGGATTTCGAAGCCTGTATCCCGAATCATTTGATTCAGATCGGAACTTCAAAGTGGATATTGCGAATCATTTGATTTAGATCAGAACTTCGTAACAGGTTTGTGAATCTTTTGAGTCAGATCGGAACTCCAAAGCACTTATCGCGAATCATTTCATTTTGATTGGAACTTTGGAGCAGGTTTGCAATTCAGATCGGAGCTTTAAAGCGCGTATCGCAAATCATTTGATTCAGATCCAAATTTTAGGGTGGGTATGCAAATATTTTGGCCCTGTCCTAAATGGCACACTTCATGTGCACATATTTTATTTTTTTAAATGAAAATAGACTAAATTGTTTATCTTTTATCTAATAATTTCATTTTTTGATATGTAATGATCCTATTAGTCTGCTCTTAAAATCACTTTAATTATAAAAACCTATTTTGTATTCATTTTAACCTGTTCTTGGCATGAAAATAGACTATTTTTAAATCTTTTTTTTTAAATAATAAATACATTTCTAATTATAATTCCTAAATATCATTATTAATTTGTCTAACTGAAATATCAGTTAACTTCCACAAGTATCATGGTGATTTTGACACACCTATTATGGAATAGATTGATTACTGTGTTCCTGTACTTTATATTTACATTGTTTTCCTACTGCCAGAGTGCAAAAACCCTGGTAATACCATGGTAATTTTCGAGTGTCTATGTTGTGCTTTCTCTGTATAGTGTAGTCTCTATCCGTCAGAGAACACTATTCCTACTTGCCAACACTTTTTTTTTATCCAGCTTAAAACACAACCTCCTGCTATTTCTAAATATAAACACTAGAGGACGCCACTGCACCATAAAGAGAGAACCTTGACCTTTGACATCTACATAGGGAATGGCTTTCTTAAAAACAACTCACATTCTCTTGAAATGAACACTATGTTCAGAGAATAAGTCTTTCAGTTTCTGTTCGAGTAAAACGTGTAATAAAATGTATTAAATAAAGAATATTGTTGAAATATATATATATATTTGTCACACTGTTGTGACTTTACTAAAGATTGTGTCTCATTTCAGAAGCCAAACGTCCAGATTGGAGAACTTTCTCTCTTATTTCCGGTGTATGAAAGGTTTTGAGTATTACAATTATAGCCATAGTAGTACAATAATAAAACATATTAGCAAAGTGCTTCTGAAATTAGCTGTGATGATATCATGTGGTGTCTGTCTGCAGCACACACATTCGGTATGAATCAACACAGCTGGCAGTGTTTGCACAATGACCACATGACTTGCTGCCCCTCTGCAATGTCATGCTTAGGTTGTCCAGTTATGTCACGTGTCGTATTCTGCCATCCCATGCCACGTGTGGGATTTTGAATGCTGTGATGTCATTTTACTGCATCTCTGTCACTCACAATCAGACAAGGACTAGAATGTCTTGAGGGAAGGTGTGGAAGAATGAAATCCTGTCTTAGTTTCCATTAATATTGTTAGTATCTAGACTACTTAATATGAGAACCATCTCAGAATTTATTATTTATTTATTTATTTATTTATAATGAATGGGGACTGGAGTTTTTGGGTTTTAAAAGATGGAAAAAAATTAGGGCTGTCAAACGATTAATCGTGTTTATGTGTTTACATAATATGTGCATATATNTTGTTAGTATCTAGACTACTTAATATGAGAACCATCTCAGAATTTATTATTTATTTATTTATTTATTTATAATGAATGGGGACTGGAGTTTTTGGGTTATAAAAGATGGAAAAAAAATTAGGGCTGTCAAACGATTAATCGTGTTTATGTGTTTACATAATATGTGCATATATATATATATATATATATATATGATTTAGATTATATATAAATGGAAATGTTTTATATATAATCATAACATTTTTCCTAAATATTTACATCCATGTGTGTGTAGTTATATATACATAATAAATATACGCAGTACACACATAAATCATGTAAACGCAAACTTTTTATTTTGTTTTATTATTTATTGCATTTTTTTTATGTATCTTTTATTTTAGGTTATTTTATTTAAATTATTTATATTAAATAAAACGTTTTATTTATTTTATTTTATGTAATTACAGTAAGGAGGGACTGGAGTTTTTTCAAATTTTAAAAAGGATGGAAAAAATGTGTGTGTAAAAATTAAATACACTGTTAGCATCCATAAATACTCTAATTATGTAGATGATTTAATCCTGGAAACATTTCACAATTAATTTATTTTATATACAGTATATATATATTTTGTTTTATTGTATTAATTTTGTATTTATTTATTTTATGTAATAATTGCAATTTAAAAAGCTTGATTTTTCAAGCTTTACAAGAGAAGAAAAAATCTTTTGAATTTGAACAACACAAATATTTAAAAATGTTATTATTATTATTATTATGGGAAAAATCTTTTGAATCCAAAATATGTGAGTAATTAATAATAAATGTTTTATTTTATTTAATTATATTTTATTTTAGGTGAACTACTTATATCTATCAGATCTAAAATTGAGTCTACCTAAATCTCTTACAGCTATTTTTTCTACATTTAATCTTACTAGTATTTCTCTCTCTCTCTTTTTTTTTTTTTTTTTTTTGGAGCCCACATGTCTGAATCCTTTATTTATTTATTTTTTAAATTGGCTATATGTTTTAAAATCCTTCCAAAAATGATTAAAAAAAATGCACAATGGCTTATTTTTCCAGTCAGGTATGTGAAATGCGCAGCTTAAATCTTTAAGTGAGTAATATGAATTCTCAGAAAGCTGTTCTGATGTCATAAGGCCAGTCTCCGCCCACTCCGCTGTCCTTTTTTCCCTCTTCATTCTTTCTCTCTCGATCTCTGAGTAAGCAGTATCTCCTCTGGGCTTTCCATCCCAGTCAGAAACACTTGTCATCAAACTGCTCTAAAATGTGTGACCCAATCCTAGCCTGAGAACCTACGCCCATGTGACACCCGTCAGCCAATCAGGGAGGCCCGTGGTCCCTCACCTCCTGAAGGGAATGTACATTCAGGGTGCATGACTGTTTCTATTTTTACTTTCTTTGGCAGCAAACGGCGCAGACTACAACAACAGTTAAAATCATAACTTAACACAGCGCCACACATTGCGATCTGGGAGGCCTAGGTGTTGGCTGCACTGAATCAACCTGAGCAAAGTCCTTGGGATATATGAAATAACACCACTCTGGTGACATGGATGCTAATATTCACATCCTCCAACACATACAAATGCAGCTCTGAACTTCATAGAGTGCAAACAGACCGAAAGCAATATTACCATGATGTTAAATAATATATATGTAAATTTTTCATCACATTATACAGTAAAAAATATTTTTATTACATTTTTTTTCTATATTTAAATATTAAATATTTTTCTTATAATTTGATTTAAAAAGACATAAATTACCATGATATGTATATATATATATATATATATATAGTATATATATATAGTAATAATATAGTGCTTTAATATTGAATATATTTCTTATTTTATTTAAATTAAATTACCATGATGTTAAATAACATTTATGTAAATTTTACATCAAATTATATATATATATATATATATATATATATATATATATATATACGTACATACATTGGTAATAACAGTGATTTTTGTATTACCTTAATGACAATAAAGATTGAAATGTCCTTAATTGACATAAAAATGAACATTTCACCCCCAAAATCAGAAGGAAAAAATTTGTTTAAATTAATATAAAAATATACAAATATTTTTCAATTTTTAATTTTAAAATAAATAAATAAATAAATACACATTACATGTGTAATAAATGTGTTTACATCACATTATATGCTAAAACAGTATTTATTTATTATTATTATTATTATTATTATTATTTATTACATTTTATTTTATATTTAAATATAAAATATTTTCTTCTAATTTTATTTAAATAGACATAAATCACCATGACATATGAAATGAAATAAATAAATTTTTTTTGCTAATAGCAATGATTTTTGATGATCATGACACATGAATGACAATTAAGAAGGAAAATGTACTTAGCTGACAAAAATCAGAAGAAAAAAAGTATGTTTAAATAAACATAACAATATATATA